>WIGM01000344.1:0-44120 GCA_014235935.1 Colletotrichum musicola | reverse complement strand
CAGCCTCGGGGCGTGGGGAGGCGGGAGGGGCGTCAGCCATCATGAGACGGTGCAGGGCCTCGGAGGTCGGGTATCGCGGTGGTGGAGGCAGCGAGAGGACGTTGCAGTTGTTGTCCCTGCTAGAGATGGAGCTGCAAAGGCTTCGGTTGAGGAGTTGGGTCGCGTCGCGCTGGTTGGCATCGTCCCCCGGGTGTTGGCTGTCGTCGTCGGAGCTCAACTCGGGGATCGGGTCCAACCTAGAGCGGAAGTTGGAGCTGCTGCTGTAGTAGGGCGACATGGCATGGTGGAGGCAGTTGGTTGCTAAGCTGGGTCTTATCGGCTTATCTCCACGTGACGAGTCCGGGGTGCGGTGTCCTGCATGTGATGGACGTGACACCACTTGCTTGCAGCGCAGTCCAACCTGCAAATTGCTTGATCCGACTGTTCAAGTACAATGCCATTGTTATTTACATCGATACGGAGAAAGGTTTGTACTTTTGTTTGTTTCGTTCTTTTTAGTTCAAAAAAGAACCATCAAGGTGGAAAGCCAATACCTATTTCCAGTGCTATGGGTCTCTGGACTGAACTGCTTACAAAGGTCTTCACTCAACGATAAATGTATATACTCTGCCCATCTTCATGATCTGAGAACAAGAGACACAGTAATTCACAGTTTCCAGCTTGAAACATGATGCTCTTTTAGCTTTTAATCTGAGGAACTGTTGGTCACAGCAACTTTTGCTGATGGTTTAGCGAGCAATGGTCCTGGTAGAACATAATTTTCTGAAGTCTAGCAACGCCTGCGAACGCTTCCTGAAACGGCCAGACCATTCGTTCTACTTATTGAAGCAAGCCAGGGGTATACCCGCCACAATAATGCGCCGAACTCCTGCCAAAAACAAAATCAATAGGGAAACTAGCTGAAATGCGCGTCTTTGGCTGGGTCCTTCGTCCACTCGAATTCTGCACAACATGTCAGCAGCAGCCTTGGCTAGTCATTGCCGGGTCCCTTACTCTGTCGACACATGGGACACTGGCCCTTGGACGACTCTTGCTTGATCCACTCAGAGATGCAGTGCTGAAAACAATTTGTTAGAAGAATGTTGAGCGAGGTGTAACCGATCGCATGGAGCTCACCATGTGGAAGCTGTGGCCGCAATGTCCAGACACTGTTGTTGTTGTTGTTGTTAGTCACATCAAGAGAGTCATGCGGATGTATGCGAAACCCACACAGGCTGCAGTCATCGCCGGGGTATTTGCAGCTCGGACAAGTGCCATCAAAGTGGACTTGGCAGATGCCGCAGACGTCGTCCTCGGGGATGTCCCACCGCCAGGTTGCGACGGTGTTCCATCTGGTAATCTTGACCTTCATGGTGGCGTGGCGGTGTAAGATGCGGGATAATGCGTTTGAAAGCAAAGCAAAGCGCCCGAGTCTCGTTGGTTGCCTTGCGAGAGGAGAGAGGGGTTCGCGCTAAGTTAGGTGCCCAGGAGGGTTAGGAAGGTGTGGTGGTAGTATCGTAGTACAGAGATTGGGCATGAACTCGCAAGGAAGGAAGGCAGGGCGAGAATGAGAGAGACCCTCTTTCCAGGCACATGTCGTGACAGCAGCAATTCGCTTTTGTTTGTTGTACTCGTCGATGCGCGCCCCTCCGATGGCGGGGCACCAGTCCGTCCAGCCAGTCAACGGCTTCCAAAAGGGATGGCGACATGGCCCAAGCTCCCCGCATTTCGCGCCAACGACGTGGACCCACCGTTTTCCTGGTCTCCACTCTTCCATCGCGCAACCACGAGGTGACCGAACCGGACCCCGACCTCCTTCCGCTTATCTTTCAAGGTTCCACGGGCGGGGAGACGTCCAATTGGCAATTGGCAACGGCCACAGGGAAGGCGACAGCGGGCAGTCACAGTCACTCAGTGAGGTGATAATAATGACCAGCCCACCTAATAGAATCCGCCCATCAACTGAACGAAGTATTCCGTACCGCCGCTCCCCCTCCGTCTTCTCCAAAAACCCAGACCAGACCAGACCACCACACCGGTGACCGGGTGCGCCCCAGACTTGTTGAAAAAACCACCACCACCACCACCACCACCACCACTACCATCAACCCTGACGTCTTCCTACACCACCATTTAAAAAAGAAGGACGGGTGTGACGGCAAGCCTCATCGTAGCTTCCCCTCTCCAAACCCCGCACAAACAACCAACTGCAATGCCTCTGCGGCACTGGCCTTCGTGATTTTTTCTTCCCTCTTTCCCTCCTGCCACCCCCCTCTGAGGGCCCTGCGTGTTCCGGGCTCCTGCCCAGTGGCGCTGTCATCGACCGATATCGACCGACCGACCTCCTCCGTCACCTCCCGACCGACCTGACATCACCCGGTTCGCAACCAAACACCTCTCTCCCACCAGTGTGAGTGTGATACAGGCCTCAGATCATCATGGCCACCCTCGCCATTTTCCGGTCGACGCGCACCGCCGCGAAGCTGCCGCAGTGCAATGCGCGCCCCTTCCAGGCCGGCGCCGTTCTTTTCGCTCTGCGCCGCTCCTTCTCTTCATACATCGTCACTCCCAAGGAGCTCGACGAGGCCCTCAAGAAGAACCCGCCCTCCAAGATCAGCCCGGAGCCGCGCGTCATCCCGCTGTGCGCCTCGTGGTTCCTCCCCAACGACGGCCGCACCGGCATCGAGGTCTTCCGCCAGCAGCGCATCCCGAAGGCCCGTTTCTTCGACCTCGACAAGGTCATTGACCGCCGCAGCCCCTACCCGCACATGCTGCCGTCCGCAAAGGACTTTGCCTCCGCCATGAGCGAGCTGGGCATCCGCAAGGAGGACACCGTCGTCGTGTACGACTCTAAGGAGCTCGGCATCTTCAGCGCCCCGCGCGTCGGCTGGACTCTCAAGATCTTCGGCCACCCCAAGGTCCACCTCCTCAACAACTTCAAACTCTGGGTCGAGGAGGGACTGCCGACCGAATCCGGCGAGCTGTACAGTGTCGAGTGCTGCCCGTACCCCATTCCCAAGCTGGATGAGTCCAATGTTGTCGACTTCGAGGAGGTGCGCGAGATCGCGCTGGACCACAACAAGGAGGGCGCGGAGGGCGTGCAGGTTATCGACGCCCGGGGTCCCGGCCGCTTCACCGGCAAGGACCCGGAGCCGAGACCCGGCCTGTCGTCGGGCCACATGCCCGGCTCCATTAACATCCCCTTCAACGCCGTCCTGGATGCCGAGACCAAGGCCTTCCTGCCCGCCGAGAAGCTGAGGAAGATTTTCGAGGAGAAGGGCGTCGACCCCGAGAAGCCCATTATCTCGAGCTGCGGCACGGGCGTGACTGCCTGTGTCATCGAGACCGCTCTTGAGGAGGCCGGATGGGGTTCCCCCGAGAAGCGCAGAGTCTACGACGGAAGCTGGACGTGAGTATCCCCCAATCGTCGAGAGAAACTGTATCACGGCGCTAACATGCCTTCCGCAGCGAATGGGCGCAGCGAGTCAACCCCTCGGACTCGCTCATCAGAAAGGACGAGTAGAGACGGAGCGAGGAGTGCAGCGCGAGTTTCTTCTGGTTGCGATACCCTCTCCACCCCACTTCTGATTTTCCCCTAGTTTTCGTTGTACGATATCCTACTCTCAGCTTTTTTGGAGTTTGCATTGCGTATCGGGGAGGTCCGTAAACTCATATCATGATTTCGATGGGCGAGCGCGGTGGGCGATGGCTACTGGTGTACATAGGCGCCACGGTAATTGACATGACATGCTATGAATTTGAGAGGGCATCGATGGTGAGTTGTTGATGCTCTTTGCAGGTGCTCGTTGCAGCGTGCGGTCATGAACTGGCGGCAGTCTGGAAGGCAGTCCGTCCCTACCTCAGGAATGTAAGTACGGTAGGTACCTACACTTCCAACTGTACCCCCACAGGTACCTGCCCGGGACGCTGTGACACGCTATTCGCCAATAGTGGAGCCGAATGAGATGATTCGGTGTGTCTCGGTGAATCAGACCCAGCAGTAGGGCCCACTCTCTTCACCTTGACTTCTGCCTTGCGTGTCAGGCCATAACTGTTAGGGCTCGCCAGCTAGCCCGCTCCAGGACGACACGGGCTAGGCGGGCGCACACGCAGAAAATTGGCCAACCACAGACCCCCGCAAAAAAAGTTGTGTGGTTTAACGAATCTCGAAATAACTTCCACCCAAAACCACCCACCCTCCGACTAACCGCAGCAGACTCTTTCTTTGCGATACCCTCCCTCCCTCCACAACAAACCCGACGACAATATGGCTGACCGTGGTGCAAGCGCCCCCCGTGGCGGTGGTTTCGGATCCCGCGGTGGTGACCGTGGCCGTGGACGTGGTCGTGGCCGTGGCCGTCGCGGCGGCAAGTCCGAGGAGAAGGAGTGGCAGCCCGTCACCAAGCTGGGCCGTCTCGTGAAGGCCGGCAAGATCAACAGCATGGAGGAGATCTACCTGCACTCCCTGCCCATCAAGGAGTACCAGATCGTCGACTTCTTCCTGCCCAAGCTCAAGGATGAGGTCATGAAGGTGCGCGCACACAACAACCCAACGAAAGAACCCCCCGAGACGGGAAAACACCGCAGACGACGGCGACGAGGACGAGAACGAACGAGTCAATGTCAATGCGGATGAAGGAATTGGGGGGATTTTTCTTGTGTCTTCAACAACATGCGAGGAGAGAACGATGTGCTAATTCGTGGTTTCTCGTTTCCCCCAATTGCAGATCAAGCCCGTCCAGAAGCAGACCCGTGCCGGTCAGCGCACGCGCTTCAAGGCCATCGTCCTCATCGGTGACTCCGAGGGCCACGTCGGTCTCGGCATCAAGACCTCCAAGGAGGTTGCTACCGCTATCCGCGCCGCTATCATCATCGCCAAGCTGAGCGTCATCCCCGTCCGTCGCGGTTACTGGGGTACCAACCTCGGTCTCCCCCACTCCCTGCCCACCAAGGAGTCTGGCAAGTGCGGTTCCGTCACCGTCCGTGTACGTACAAACCCTCTACCGCCGTGCGCAATAACCTCGGCGAGCCGTATTCCTAACATGTTGTCTTCTAGCTCATTCCCGCCCCCCGCGGTACCGGCCTCGTCGCCTCCCCCGCCGTCAAGCGTCTCCTCCAGCTTGCTGGTGTCGAGGATGCCTACACCTCCTCCGCCGGTTCCACCAAGACCCTCGAGAACACCCTCAAGGCCACCTTCGTCGCCGTCTCCAACACCTACGGCTTCCTCACCCCCAACCTGTGGAAGGAGACCAAGCTCATCAGATCCCCTCTCGAGGAGTTCGCGGACACCCTCCGCGAGGGCAAGAAGTACTAAGCATTTTCGGCGGCGTCCGATGTTTAGTTGCTTCTTCTCGGGTTCGGTTATGATGTGAGGTGCGGATGACGTACGAAAGGGTATCAAGACGAAAAAAGAACCTCTTCTTGGCGGCTTCGGGAATTCTCACAAATGGAGTTGCGTGTGTTTTTTACACTGCATCGTTGGTTGGCCAGGGTCATGACACAATTAACGGCTATGGGCAAACTATAGCTCGGATCTGAAAATAAAAGATCAAAAACTCTTCGAATGCAGATGAAACGGTCTGTTTTTTTCTCGTTAAAATACCAAGGGCACGACTTTATGCGTTAGGGACATGCTGTGACGGAATCTTGATCTACGACCAGGTTTTGATTTCGATGTATGTTATGTGATGGCGTACGAAGAAGTGATCCGGGTGTGAGGATATCTTGTTCTCTCAAGTGAGGCCAACCCTCCGGACTGATGAGCGTGCCTGACAGCCAACACGGTCTCTAGCTCGGGAGTCCAAGCTCTATCACGAGCAGAGCCGCAGTATACCAAGTCATCGTTCCTCTCCCACGACACCTTCGGCTGTCCAACCTCTTGTCAAGTCCAAGGCCGGGTCCGTCACCACAATCAACGACGCCACACAAAGTCAATTGCGCCGAAGCCGTGAAGTTGGCGTCTGCGCCCACTTACCCAAAGACCCAGTACCGCCCGCACTGCCGATATTGCTCACGTTCACTCAAAGCTCACGCCAGACCAAGCATCTACACTTAGGACGAACGTCTATTATCCCCATGCTTGAACCAAAACCAAAAACACAATCCGTTGAACACCAACTCCGCCATCCAGATTCCCCTCAAGACTGAAGAAATCATTCTACCTCGTCATTCTCACCGGGAGTCCGCGAACCCCTCCCAAACAGCACCTCCCAACTCGGCGCCGGGATCCCCGGGTCCACCCTCTCGATGGGCGCCGGCCCCGTCGGCGGCCCGCTGGGGAACACCGGGAAAGTTCCCGGAACGCTCCTCGGCACGTCGCGCGCGTCCACCTCGGGCAGCCTGATACTGCTCTCTTCTCCGTCATCATCGTCGTCGCCGCCAGAGAAGCCGGGAGGCCTGCGAGTAGAACCGGCAGGCGGAGCGAGGCCGTCGTCTTCGCCGTTGTCCTCTGTAAGAAGCACGTCAGCACATACATACACACAACTTTCAACGAGGACGGGGGAATCATACCATCCAGGAGATTCTGCACAAACGCCCCAATGGCCCTCTGCTGATCCCGGCCGTGCCCGCCCCAGAACTCCCCCCCGGGGACGAACCTGTTCTTCCTCCCCTCGCCCTCGTGGTACGGCACCGCGAGCGACCTGTTCAGCGCCTGCTCCACGAGCTCCGCGTCCGTCGGCCGGACCTCCTCCTCGACCCGCGCCATCTCCGCCACCTCGGCCGCCTTGCGCTTCAACTCCGCCAGCACGCGGTCATCGGCGCTGCGCCGGATGCGCTCCTGCGTCTCCTCGGTCTGCAGGTGCACCGGCCACCGGTTGATGGAGAAGAACTGCGGCTTCTCGCCGACGACCTCGGGCCGCGCCCAGTCCCACACGCGCTCGCGGTGCAGCGTCATGACGTCGTCGTTCCCGACGCGCGTGAACCGCGGCCGCGACGGCCAGAGCGTGCTGTCCCCCGCCGAGAGCTCGTCGATAACCCCCCTGCGGACGATCTCATACGCCTCTTTTTCTTCCATGCCGTCCTCGGGCCACTTCTCGGGCGCGCCCGCCTTGACGACGCTGCCGTACGACACGGGGCCGTACTGCTTCATCCTGACAACATCATCATCCTCCTCGTCGTCGTCCTCCGACCCGTCCTCGTCGAGGCTCCTGTCCGTCGTCCGGCGCCGCCACCGACCCGCCAGGTCTTGCAGCTCGATGGACCGCTGGTCCCAGCGCCTCTCGTTGCCGAGCCGCTCGTCGATCTGGCGCAGCTGCTCCTCCAGCCGGCTCATCTCCCAGCCCACGCGCCACGCCCGCGACCAGAGCATGTTCTTGGTCAGCCGGCGGCTCGAGTTCACGTAGCTGATGTTGGCGAAGGCGAGCTCCCAGTCCCAGGTGTCCTCGGGGCGGGGCAGGTTCGCCGCGTTCCAGGGATTGTTGACCGGGTCCCAGGGGTCGTCGCCCTCGGGCCAGTTGAGCCGGTTCTCGGGGTACCAGTCGCACTGGGGGCGGCTGATCTCGACGTCGCCGACGTCCGAGGTCTCGTAGCTGCGGGCGTGATTAGTGTTGGTGTTTACAAAGAATATCAGAGGAGAACTCACCCGAGTCGTCCGCGGTTGGCGAGCACCTTGCAAAACTTCTTGACCGTCTCCTCGTCATAGACGAAATCCCCCTCCCGCAGCCCCTTATTCACCTCCTCCACCATATCCTTCAACGGGACATGCCTCTCATACGAAGCGAGCACGCCGTCGATGTTCGGGTCGTCCAGCAGCTTCTGCACCCTCTCGACAAACACCTCAAACTCCCTCCCGAGGTCGGGCAGCTCCATCCGCTGCGCAGCGACGTTCGTCGACGGACCGCACACGAAGAACAGCCAGTGCAGCTCCATGTCGGTGATGTCCAGGTAGCCCTTGTGCTGCGTCCGGTGCTTGTACAGCTCCTCCCGCATGTCCCACGGCTCCCGCGCGGCCTTGCCCAGCTCCAGGTTCTTGACCATGCCCTCGAGCATTTGCCGCGGGCTCCGCTGGTACGCGCGCTTCAGGCTGAACCGCAGCCCTTGCAGCAACTCGTGCCGCTGGACAATCTTGCGCTCCCGCTCCGTCAGGAAGGACAGCAGCGTCACGGGGCCGAGGAAGTTGGCGGGCAGCAGGATGTGGTTTCTCGCGACGAAGGACTCGTTCACCTCCCCGACCATGCCGAGGAACTCGCGATGCGCCTTGATCGTATCCACGCGCGTGGCCTCGGCGCGCCGGCGGGTGCACTCGCGCATCTTGTGGAACCAGAACGTCAACCCCAAAGGATCGAGCTTCACCCCCTCAGGAGGTTCGGAGATGGCCTTCGGCTGGTACACGATGTCCCGCCCGGCCTCCTCGGTGACGCGCTGCTTCTGCCTCTTCGTCAGCGGCAGGACGAGCTTGCGGTACGGGCTCTGGATGGCGATGTTCTCGACGCTGTTGAAGTGCGAGAGGCACTGCTGCAGGGCCGCGCGCTTGGCTCCGCGGTACCGCGCGAAGCGCTGCAGCGCCTCGCCCTCGGGGTACCTCTGCTGCATCCGGTGCGTCTTCCCGTCGATCTCGACGTACTGGACCGCGGCGGGGACGTACTCGAACGTGTGGATGTAGAAGTTGGCCTCGCCCCGGAGGGCCTCGGCCGTCGTCTCGGACCCGCCGGCCATGCACTTGGCGTACCACTCGTCCTCGGTCAGCGCCATGTTGAAGTCGGGCTCGTACTCGAACTTCTTCCCCCGGTCCCCGGAGCCGACCGGCTTCCCCGCGGCGACCTCCCTCGCTTTCGACTCCCAGACGAGGTTCCCGTCCTCCCGGAACCACGTCATGAAGGTGGAGTACAGCAAGGGGCCCGGAATCTGGTAGTCCACGTCCTGCACCGACTCAGGGGTGCGGTGGACCAGGTACCGCGGACGGAGCTCCTCCGAAGGCGGCCTCGCAACGGCAATGCCCCTCCCGTCGAGCAGCATCGGCAACCTCGTGCTCGCACTCGTCCGCGGCTGCGGGAGGTCGACGACGACCTTTCGCTGGCCGTAGTGATGCTCCTGGAAGAACCAGTGCGCCTGCAGCATGCGAATGCACTCGCGCAGGTCCGGCCACCAGCTCTGCCTAGCGGCGTCCTTCATGTCAACGCAGTGCCGCAGGAAATGGCCGATCTCGGCGAACTTGCGGTCCCAGTTCATGGTGCGGTCAACGTCCTCGTCCGCGAGGAAGTTCTTGGCGCGGATCAGCTGCACCGCGGGCGAGTGGATGCGCCACCCCCGGTAGGCCATCATGTCGGTGTCCGAGGGGGTGACCTTGTGCCGGTTCATCCAGCGGACGAGGAAGCCCTCCCCGTTGGGGTCGTCGTTGTTCGGGATCATGTCGGCGTCTTCTCCGTCGGAGGGCCGGTCCGTCATCTCGACTTCCCGCGGGGTCGGCGGGGGGGAGGGCGTCGTTTCCTGCCGCGCGGGCGTGTAGATGCGGCCCGGCTTTGCAGTAGGGGCGGCCGACGAGCCTTCGACTTCCGGTTCCTCCGGGAGGGTGCGCAGGCGTGAGAAGACGCCGGTGTGAGTGGTCTGGTCTGTCGGAGTTTGCTCTGTCGGACTGCCCGTGACGATGATTTCTGGGTTGACCGTCCTGGTGCTGACGGTAAAGGAATCAAGGGGAGCCAACCGCCGCCGTCTCCCCGGCTGTGTCGTCGATGGACGGGGCGTCGTCTCTGTCGCGGGCCCGCCGGCGATTCTATCAAACGGCACAGGCCCAGGCGTGTTCCGCCGCTGCTCCGTCATCGTCTGGGTCTCCGTCTGACTCTGCCCCCTCCTGAGCGTGGCAACAGCCGTGATCGCCATAGGACGCAGATGCTTGTCCGACTCCTGACCCTCCGCGTCGACGTCCATCTTGTCGTCGCCCTGCTCCTGCTCGTCCTCGCTGTCGGCGAGCTCCGGCGGCTTGCCCGGCTTGTACGGCTTCGACCGCCGGATGAACTGGTTGCTGGTGTAATAGGGGTCAAAGGTAGCCGGGAACTTGATGCCGTCCGGGGCCTCGCGCGCCCGCCACTCCGTCGTGAACGGGTTCCGCAGGGCTTCTCCGCCGTCCGCCGGGGCCTTGGGGATCTTGGCCATGACGACCTCCGGAGGGCCGTGGTACGTTCTCTCCCTGAAGTTGGGCAGTTCCCCGTACGAACCGCCGGGCCCGTCGATGTATCCCCCGACCTCCATCCCGCCAATATCCTCCCTAGGCTCGCCCTCGCCGTACGCATGACTTGTACCGTATTCCTTCTCCCTCGCGGCCTCGATCTCCGCCTGGTCGAAATGCACCCCCTCAAACCCCAGCAGCTTCCGCCACCGCTCGACGTCCAACCCCTCGGCCAGCCTGCGCACCATGAGGTTGCGCCTCATGGCGAGCATCTGCTCCGGGTGCTTCTCCGCCTCCTTGGCCGCCTGCCGGAGGTTGTCCGCCTCGTGCTCCTGGTACGCGCGCCACCGCGCCGCGCCCAGGTCCGCGTCGCGCAGCCGCGGGTGCCGCCCGGCGTACATGTCCGCTGCGAGCTCGCGGAACGCATTGTCAGCGGCAAGCACGTCGTCGATCTTGTTCGTCGAGATGAGCTCCTCGATGTGCACGAAGAGCTTGTAAGGCTGGCCGCCATCGAGGATCTTCCGCGTGGGCTCCCACGTAGCCAAGGGGAACTTGTGGTAGATTTCGCGGACCTTTTGGGCCAGCTCGGCTGCGGGTGCGTCAGAATGCGGCGGTTACAGACTGGGGGTTGTTTCTGGCTTACGCATTCGTGCTTGGGCCATGATGGCTGGTGGTTGTTGTGCTCGCAGCACTCTCTGGGGAAACCGCAGCGCAAGTCGTCGATGGACAGGATGAGAGATTTCTCAGGGGAGACGGGGTTACGGTGCAGAGGGGATATCAACAAGACGACCAAGTGACTTAGGAGAAAGATCATATCTCCCCTCTATCGATGGAGAGAAGACAACGACTGTCAACACGCTTGAAACACACAAAAGGACTGAGAAAGAAGCTTTGCAGTGGGAAGAAGGAAAGATGGAACTAAGACGTGATAGTTGGAAAGAAGATCACAATTGATTCCCAGGTTGCGAAACACGCCCGTTTTGAGAACAAGAAGACCTCTCGCCTCCCAAAGGGCCAGGCGCCCATTGATGTTGCCAATGTTA
The DNA here is from genome assembly GCA_014235935.1 of Colletotrichum musicola. Taxonomy (NCBI): domain Eukaryota; kingdom Fungi; phylum Ascomycota; class Sordariomycetes; order Glomerellales; family Glomerellaceae; genus Colletotrichum; species Colletotrichum musicola. The sequence goes on along the minus strand of WIGM01000344.1, from coordinate 32,996 downwards.
CACATGGCCTCAAAGCTCTCAAAGAAGGCTCATCAGAGAAAGAGTCACAGCAGGGCAGCCGACAAAGCTCCAATTGAGGATGGACGCAGGGATAGCTAAGAGCCCAAATGTAGACAACAATGCTTTCCACGGGTCAATGCTGGTTACCGAAAGCGGCATGACTCTGATATTTCGTGCATCAGAGTAAGTTTCTAATTCCGTCCGCTCTTTGTCTGGACCGTTTACATTGAACCCAACGGCCTTTCTATTGTCGCAGAGCAGAAAGGGGAAAGGGAAATCTATTGACCCAGCAATGTCTTTTGACTTGTTTGTTTCAGGAAGCATCGCAAGTCGTCTTGGAAGTCTCAAGACTATCCATCACGTCTTTGGCAGACCTTAAAGCTGTTGTTCAAGTCTTAGAAAAGGCCTTTCAAGAAGCTTCCATCAACGGCCCCAAAGCTCTCACTCACAGCTCTTGTCTCGCAACACCATCACCATGTCAAACCAAGGCTCCGCGGAGCAGCATGTCTCTGCAGCCAGCAGTCCAACGCACTCGCCCGACAACCACCAGAGACCCCCATCGCCATTGTCCCTCGCGGATCCCCTCCCCCAACCCGGCCATGATGAACAACCCGCCAGCCCAGCCAGCGACACCTCGGAAGACCCCAAACCATCCGCCTCCGAGATCAAAGCCCACGAGGGCAGGCTCCTAGAGCAAGCCCGCATAGAGCAACAAGTCCAAGACCTCGAAGCCCGCCACCGCGCCCTCCAACCCTCGCCAACGGAACCCCCGCCTCTCATCATCGGCGCACCGCTCGGCAAGAACCTCACCCCCCTCGAGGCCGCATCCCGCCTAGTCGCCCAGTGGGAAGCAATCCACGCGGCAGCAGACCCGTCCGACGCAGGCCCGATCGTCGACTCCCTGACCCGCGCCCGCGCCAACCTCGCCGCGATCCAGGAGCAGCCCGAGCTCAAGCACCCAGAGCTCCTCGCCTCAAACAGGGAAGCGGCCGTATCCTCCCGCATCGCGATCCTCGAATCTTCGCTGGAAGACTCCGTCTTTCCCCCGGAGCGCGCCAACATCGCCGCCGCGGTGTCGCTCTACCGGTCCTCCGCGATCCCGTACTCTGCGAACTGGGCGCTGATCTACGCCGGTCACCTCGTGGACTTTGCGCCCTCGTACACCTCCTTCACCGGCGACCGAGCGGAGCGTTTGGACAGGTACGCGGCGCTCCACGGCCCCGGATGGCTCTGGTTCGAGCCGCCCCTCGCACCGGGCGATGCACCCCTTTTCTCGGCCCGGAGGGGCACATGGCTCCCGGAGACAGATACCTCCTACGACATGGGCCACTACAGCGTGACAATGGCCTTCCGGCGGATGAAGAACCTCAACCACCGGTCCAGGCGCCACAGGGCATCTGAAGGAGCGGCAACAACAACTGTGCAATGGCCCCTTCCCGCCTCCGACGCCGAATCCGAGCCAGAGACCGCGAAGGAAGTAGACAGTCGAGCCCCCAAGCCCCCCGCCGTCCTCCGCCGGTCCCGCGCCACGCGACACCCGGGCATGACGGGCGACGGAGGCGCCCCGACGCTGCACTTCCGCCTCCTCCTCGACTCGGGCGCCACCTTACCGATGCTCTACGACCGCGACGCCACGGCCCTGGGCATCTACCGCGAGTCCTACGCCGCGGTGTCCCGGGTCGCCGTCGAGACGGCCTCGGACAGCAACTACGCCACCTGGCTCTACGAGATGCAGGTCTCCGTCTCGGACACCTTCTCCTGCGCCTCGCTCGTCTCCTCGTCCTCCCCCGTCTGGCCCGCCGAGAGACACGCGCTGGGCGGCGTCCTCCCCGTCATGGTCCGCGCCACGCCACCCTCCGTCGCGGGAGCCGGATTATCCTTCTCCGCTCCCCGCGGCAGAACGGGCGCGTACGCAGAGACCGCCAACGGAGAGACGACGTTCCTACAGAGCATGGTCGACGAGGCCGAGGGGCGCGACTACGGCCGCCTCTCAGGCTTGCTGCCATTCAAATGCTGCTACCTGCAGTCCACGCCCGGTCTGCGGACGATGTGGCTCGGCGAGGACCGGCGCGACGTCCTCGGCGCGCACAAGATGCCGGGCCAGATGCGCTGGGAGCCCGGGAGCGGGAGGGTGTGCGACCCGGGGCAGCCGAGGCACCTGTGGAAGGGCTTCTGCGGCGACGAGGGCGGGACCAGCAAGCCCGACCTGCTGCGCATGGCGCACGCGGCGGGCCCGCTGAGGATGGTGGACTTCGAGGAGGATGGGTGGAGGAACGGCCGCAGCGAGGTCGTCGTCGTCGATAAGTTGGGCACGCGGGAGAAGCACGTCGTCGAGCCGCGGACGCTGGAGTCGCAGCAGCGGGTCAAGAGGCAGAAGGTGGACGGTTATTCTCCTATGTGATTCGAGCTCAGTGTTCTGGGTTCGTTGGTTAAGAGTGTATGTATACTGGCTGGATGGCGTTGCGAGGCCGCGTGAGCCGACTGAAGTGATGGCACAAGATCAACCGATGTATATGTATACATACGTAGATGTATCTTGCAGTTGATCTCAGTTCTGAACCTTTTATTGTTTACATGTCTTATTGTAAGTAAAGATTGTGGAATTTGACTCCCTTTTTTGATAGTCACTGAAATAAAGAAGCTACTAAAAGATGTATTCGGTACGACCCACTCACTATTCATTTGTTTTCAACAAGCCATCAGTATCTCGTCAAGGCCAAAGAAGCCGTCAGGTCAGGCAAAATTGCATCTACCACCACGAAAAACCTAACCCTCACTCCAGATCATCGAATTCTCAAAAATCCGCTCCTCGGTTTCTCCCAGCACGGAAACATCAACCAGGCATCACCCAAGCTCCGTCCAACATCCCATGTCCATGCCGCTCCCGTTGCGAGGCCACCCCCGTCCAACAAATATCGACAGCATGAAAGAGGCAGGTCCCTATAAGATCAGACGAACGATCACCGAAGGAACACACTGACGATATCTCTCTCGGATGCAGCGATCATCCCCGTTGCGAGCCTGGTGAATGTTCTCGCTCAATTTCCTACGCGATGTTCCATTGAATCTAGACGGTTGACTCACTCGTCCGTCGACAGTCGTCAACCAATCTTGCGGAATCCCAGAGCCGCGACCAGATTGGATCTGCCGGCCATTTGTGACAACGCATCTAGATATCCATCCGCATAACGATCAATGCAAAAGAAACGAAAGGCCATCGCTCTCCCCTACCAAACTTCCTGAATCCCGGCATTCATCCAAAACCCCAACCGCCTCCCATTCACCGACTTCCCAAAAGCCACGTCAAATTCCCATCCCGTGTTCCCCCCCATCTCTAACCCGACGTCCAACCTCTTCATTTCCAACAACTACGGATACAATTGACCTCCTTCCGTTCACTTCCCTCTCATATCTTTGCATGAATTACCCTACCCCACCAGAGATAGACACCCTCGTACCCTCGTACCTACACCCCTGTCCCCCTCTAACCCAAGAACGTTCTAGCTCAATCAAGCGTCCCCCCCACCCATCCCAGCACCCCTCGCTCGCACGCCCCCACAAAACACCCATTCCCAAATTTCGTCCCAGCTTTTTCCTTCCAAGAACAAGTGACGTCTTTTTGCCGTCCGTGTAAATTACCGTTCAGGATTAACCTCGGGATGGACGAGAAGTCCAATTCCAAAACCACCGGGATGCCCCGAGCGCAACTCGACGAGCAAATCTCACGATGATATTCGCAGTATGATAGCGAAAAGGCATCATTGGGGCAAAGAAGAGAGTTGCAATTTGGCGGTCTCCAACCCGTCCATCCATCACACCCCCGGGCCGCCTGCGACTAATGCAGTCAGCTATGATTAGCACAACACAACCCAACCCCCCTTGCGCTGCGTCCGTGTGCCGTGACCGTCATTTCCCTTCCCATGTGGGCTCCCAGGGCTCGGGGGGACGATCATTGCCGTTGTGCGACACCGCCAAAGGCCACTTTGACAAACCACCAACGACATAGATTGCGAGAGATCTGGAGACACATGGAGAGGTCAAGAGAACAATTGAGTGCAGAGAATTTTTACTCTTTTTTTGTGCCTTTGTACAACTACCTTACACAGGGGTGAGTGCAAATGCGGGTATACGAAAGTCTCGAGGGCTATCTCACCCCGGCTGAGCCCAGGACGACTTCCTCGTCATCCCAAATTCGTTCCATCATCCAGAAACATTCCTTCTGTGATGAGAGAACATCCAGCCTCTCTTCAAAAAACATGCGAGCCAAATCCGTCCCTTGTATACTCGAAAACCCATTGTCGGCCCATTAGGGGATATCCGGCCTCCAAGGATGATAAGAGCGGGAAAGTGATTCGCTCGCCAGCCTCGGGAGGGGTTTCCCGAGCTGCGAAAAGTACCGGCCAGGAGGTTCGTGTGCTCAGCGGCCGCATGTCCCATCCATGAACCCGGCCGAGGGGGTGGGCCTTCCGGCGTGGAAGAGCAGACCAAACCGTCCCAGACTCGGGTTCCGTCGAAGAAATAAACCACCTCACTTTTTTTTGCTCCCGTCGAGGAGTTTCCACTGGTCGGATCTCTTCGCGAGATCCTACAATCTGACCTTCGACCATCTTTTCGCATCATTGAAGGTCGGGTGTCGAATCTCTCGTCCCCCATACTTCTTCGTCGCCCCTGCTTCCCAATCCTTACACCCTTCCTGGGGTGACCTTCTCGCGAACGTAAACTCTTCTTCGGGTGTTGTGTAAGAAAATCCGCTTAATGCTGAAAGAGAAAAAAAAACTTCGGGGGGTTGGTGTTGGGTATGATCCGTATTCCTTTTTTTGGGACACTTCTTCTGAGTGAAAATGGACTTTGTTGCAAAAAAATTAAAAATTCAAACGCTCGATGCCATGACGTGCTGCTGATGAAAAAAAAACCATTCTGTATGGCGCATGCAAACAATCTTTTTTTCCTTTTCACTTCCTGGACACGCTCAATGCCCTGCCACGGGGTGTAATGAGGGGAAAGCTTCGATTGCCCGTATCGTAGCGTTGGACGCTTAGTGGGTATCCGCATTGGGACCGGTACCGAGACCGTCCCCAGCGTCGACTCGGAGGTCGGAGTTTAGGCCATGTTGTGGGCCGTTGAGGTCTGAAGAAACGGGGCGTACTGCTGCTGCACCTGCTGCTGGGCAAACGCGGCGGCGTTCGACGGAGGGGTGGGGGTGACCGGACATCTCGGGGGCAGCGGGTAGGCATCCTTGGAAACCGTGCCGTAGGCGGCGCCGTCAGGAGTGATCGGGGGGGTCATGTACCCCTCGGCGACTCCTTGGACGGCTCCATGGCCTTTGTGGGGGGTGCTGTAGATGCTGGCTTGTTTTGTTGACTCGGAAGGCGGACTCGGAGGCCCCGCGGACTGGGCGCGGGCGATGCTTGCCTGGTGAGCCATGAAAGAGGCAAGCTTCTTGGACACACCCGAGAGGTGAGGTGACGAGTACTTTCTTGCGAGGGCAACCGAGGGGCTGTGGAGGTGCTGGGAGAGCGTCAGGAGGGTGACGTTCTCGGTGTGGTCCCACTCTCCGTCGTTGACCTCGGGCTCGCCAAGAATCGCCCTCGCGAGAGCCAGAGAGGATCGGGCCATGATGGAAGGCTTGGTGGACACGAAGTCTCGGTGGTACAGCGCGATCTCGCAGATGTAGGCAGCCATGTGCTCGACCTCGACCTTGTCGTGCTCCTCGGCGACGATCAGCTGAGTGAAGAAGTCGACGGTGGGGTGGCCGATGGTCCACTCGAGGGTGTTGAGGACGTGCATCTCCATCTGGGTGAACATGCCGGCGTCGTACAGTCCGCAGCACATGTTGTTGAGCTCGTGGATCTGGGGCACGCGGTCCTTCTTGTCACCATACTTGGCGGCGATCAGCAGGGCGGCGCAACCGACGAGCTGGTAGTGCTGCTTATACACGACACGCTTGGAGCAGTACCGGTCGAGGAGGTTGACGGTGAGGAACAGAGTCTCGGGGAGGAGGGCGAAGGCGGCGTGGGCCTCGATGAGAAAGTCGACGAGGTAGGGTCTCATGTACCACTGAATCTCACGTTGCATGTCGATGAGGTTGGCGTCGGGCATCGTCTCATCCTGGAGACGACAGTCAGCATGACAAACCTTCCGAGGCAGCTCCTTCGCACGCTTGCTTGCTCCCGCTTACCTCCATGTGCCTCATGTGCTTCATGACATCCTCCAAGTACTCGTCACCAGCTATCCGGGAAAGCTCGCTGGCGATGATCTCCTGCCGTTGCCTCGCAATCATCTTGGCGGCGTCCCGAGTGCCCATCCGTGGCCTTTGCGGCTCGTCGTGGTCCTCGGTGAAGAAGCTGGGGTCGGGGTGCGCCTGCTGCGCCTGGTGTTCTTGCTGGTAGTACTCCATTTTGAATCTTGTCGAGTGTGAGTGCGGACGAGTCGGAGGGCGGTTGTAAGGGGGCTGGACGATGACGGGTGTGTTGATCGAAGTTCCGTTTAGGGAAAGAATGACGATTAAGTTCTCCAGGAAGCTTTTTTGGTCGGAGACGGACGACGAGAAAAAAGAAAAATCAGAAATCGGCTGCGCAGGGAAAGAGTGATGGAATGATGCGGCCGAATGATTAGAATATTAGTATTAGAAGGAGCGTGGGTTGAGAAAGATGGAACAGGGTCCGGCAAAAGAGTGACTGAGGCTGGAAGGGAAGCCGAAAGGGTTGTGCGAGACCAAGTTCCTCGTACTGGGACGATGGACAACAAGGTGGCCGGGAAACTGGCCGTTCAAAGGAGAGGTCGACTGGGAGAAGTCTAAAAAATAGGCGATAAGTGGTTAGCTCAGAGGTTCGTTTGACCGATTGCAGGCACTCAAGAGAGCCTAGAGCAGCGGATATTGTGAGACAAGCAGCTGTATCGACGGACGACGAGCGCGGTCCAGGTTGCACGACGGGCTGTTGCTAACGTTGGCGTCGATCCCAAGGGGCAGATCTCGAGCTCCCGTTGATTCGACAATTGGACAGCGGAGGCGGGTTGGCACGGGGGGAGATGGAGGGGGTGCGAGGGACTCGACCAGACTGGCCAATCTTGTCTGGGGAGAGGATCGAAGGGGACAAAGGGGGTGGAATCGAGGGCAGGCTGCTGAGGAACTGGGGGAGGAACGGGTGAGAGTGACGTGACGGTGAGGCTTGCCGCCTCAGTGGGAGGGCCAACGCTGTCTAGACGGTCGAAATGAGACAATTGCTCAGTACGGGGAGATGATACGAATAATCGCATCCCGCAGGGCAACTGTCTTTCGTCGAGGTCCGTGACAGCGATGGTGAATGTGGAGAGGGTACTCCGACCGTGGGTCAAGAAATACCAGCGATGCGGAATACTGTAAGGGGGAGAGACCGTGGCACAGGTTCGCGCCGGCGCTTCTCGACTGACACTCGGGGGCCGTGAAAAGGGAATCGGGTCCGGTGCTAGATGGGAAGCAGATTGGGTGGTGTTCAGAGTCGGGGACGAAGGTTCGTCCGGTCATCAGGCCAGTCCAGGTCCGTCTGTCGTCCGCATTCACAGGCATGCCATCATCCCAATTGTTGCAGTTAAAAAAACGTACCTTCACACAGAAGATGTCCTGAGGGACAAAAAAAAAAAAAGAAAGCGATCACCTATAATCCGGATGGATCATGTATGGTGATTCTCTCTCGGCGGTGATGGTGAAGAACCCTTCAAGATTGACTCGAAACCTCTCTTCTCTTCCTCGTGCAGAGTGCGGATCGTCTCTTGATGGTGGCACCGACAGTTCCCAAGATCGCAAAGGGCCTCGGGAGGAATGAGGGCGGAGTGGCAGGCCGGCGGAACGAAAGGGATGACAGTCGTCGGAGGGCCGGAGAGGCGGTGGTGCGTGGTCGTGGGAGTTGCACGACTGGGTCGAGTTCCTCAAAGCCGAGGCGAGGAATTCTTCAGGGGGGGTGGGGGAGTGGTTGTTCGGTCGCAGCGCGCAGAGGGCGGACTGGTCGAGAAGGGATGGCGAGGGGTGGGAGCGGAGGGACGGTGGGTGTCGCAGAGAATAAAAGAAGTGTAGAAAATACCAATCAAGGTCTTCTGCACTTTTTGGATCTTTTGTCTCTTGCGGGTCGAGTCGTCTCCGAATCTTTCTTCCTCGGGTGTTTAGAGTTTGCAGCTCCAAGCCGTCAAGGTGGTCGTCAAGTGAACCCTTTTGAGTGACCGAAGAGGCGGAGGCGGGTGGGTGTGGTGGCAGAAGGAGGAACTGGTCTTCCTAGCTACTAGCCGCGGGTTGGGTGGTGTTGGTTTGTCGAGAGGGTTGGTGATGCCCGAGAGGGAGGACGTCGCCAGATTAAGTCTCTCCTTCCTTCCACTTTTTTCCTGTTCTCTGGAGGGGGGGGATGGGTTAGAGAATGGAAAGACCCTTTATTCGTTTTCGAACGAGCAAAGGAGTCAGGAAGGACTGGATTCGGAGAGAGAATGAATGGATGGGAGGAGACGAAGGGGGGAGGAAGGAAGGGGGGAGGAGAGGGTAGGTAAAGGGTTGGAGGAGAGCGGAGGAGACGAGGAAGGATTGGAAGACGAAGGTGTTTTAACCAAGCCGACGGGCCACTTCCTCCACCACGCTCACTCCAAGGCTCTCTCACCTCGACCGGTGCAGCAGCGGCCTGCGGTGCGGGACGGGCAGGTTCCCAGAAAGGTAGTCGTACGAAAGGTACTTTACCGCAGGTATTGTTTTATGCGGAGCGGCCGGTACCTCTTGGGTCTTGGGGGTGGTCCCTCCTCTCTTGCGCAGTGGCCCTTTTTGGTTTGGGAGGGTACTGGGGGGGAAGGAGCAGACGGGAGTGAGAGGTGTGAGAGACAGAGAGAGAGAGAGAGATGGAGCGAAGGAAAGAGAGGGGAAGGGGAATGGACGGGGAAGGTACTTTCGCAGGGGGGTGGAGGAAGCTGGGAAACTGGTGCTGGCGCTGGCGCTGGTGCTGGTGCGAAGCAAGTACCTGCCTTTACCATGGGTGCTAAGTACAGGCGGACAGGGACAGGGAACAAGCTCGAACCAGGCGTGAGGTGAGCCGGAAGGGCATGGGTAGGCTTGAAGCAATGCTGCTGGGGGATTGGCAGCTGGGAGGTGGGTGATGGACGAGGGGCCAGGGACGGGGGAGGTACCGCGAGCAGGGGGAGGTGGTTCCTCGGTACGTACCTGTCGAGGTTGAGACTTTGGAGGGGGGGGGGGGGGGGGGGAGACAGGCAGGTGCCTATAGTGGCTGATAGGGCGTCGCTTCAGTGGTCTACACGCTGTAAAACGGCGGAGATGGGTAGGTACGCTGCAGCAGTAGCCAGGCCACCCGGAGAAAGGTACCAGGCACTCACACCCAGAGTCTGAATGTACCGTACCTACGCACCTCAGGCACCTACAGGCAGATATTCGCCTTGCTGCACTTTACTTGCAGAGCGCCGACCCTCTTCTTCCTTGCAGATGTGCCCTGCAAGTGCAGCAGTAGCTGTGCCGGAGAAGCAGGCTGAGAGAAGTGAGAAACACGGCCTGGCAGGCTATGTCCGCGAAGCAGGTAAGCAAGGCATGGATGGAAGCGTCCGTCAGGAGGAATGGAGGCATCCAAGCATCCATCCTCCAATGCTGAGCTGAGGCGAGAGGAAAGGCAACTTACCGAACAATCAACAGCAGCAGTCCGTCTCTCTCTTGCACTCTTGCAGTGATCAGCGGCCAGCGAGCACCGGCCGCCTCGTTACAATTGATTGTCGCCTTGAGACCGCTTGCCCGCGTTTCTGCTTGTCCTGCTGGTCGCCGTCTCGTCTCGTCTTCCTGCTCTTCTTCCCCTTGGCCTCAGCACACAAGCCGTCGTCGGTCGAGTCGAACGCTGCGCTGCGCTGAGCAGGAGATGCCTGTCGACCGGAGTGGACGGTGGGCTCGCCTGTGGATCGGCAGCGAGGCCGTCGATTGGACGACCCGTCCGGGCTGCGGTACCTTGCGGTGGTCGCGGTACGGGTGGTCTGGCGCTGGATGGACAAGGTGCTGCGCTGTAGGGCGGCGGAGTACTCGCCCCCTACCACTATCCGCAAGGTGTACTATGGTACTACTACGCTATGTAGTAGGTATTGTACCGTGTGCCTCAAGTTGGAGTGTGCAGCTACTGTTTTGTGCAGCAGCCCGCGTTCCTTGTTCTTGGTGCTGATGGCAATGCAAGGTATCCGCACCACTACGTCGTCTTCGACGTGTGCCCGTTGTCCGTTGTGCCTGTGGGAGGGCGTTGACACCAAGCAAGCCTCAAGCCTCGGATATGCTTCGTTATCCCGCTGCCGGGCTGAACGGCTGGCTGCAAGAAAGAATGACGAGACAGGAGGCGAGACGTGGTCGTGGCGGGCGATGAAAGAAAAGATGTCCCCGAGGTGGCTGGGCTGAGCGTTTCCACCTTGCTTTGTCGTCTTCTTAGCAGCTGTCGACCACGAGGTAAGGTACGGTACCAAAGGTCTCTGTACTATTACGGAGGCGGACAGTTTCTGGCCGTCGTTTGACGGTTCGGTATCGTTCCCGCCCAAGGGCTGATCGCGTGTTTGGTTGGCCGGCTGTCAAACTCAGCCAAGGCAGAGGGCGGCGAGGTGGTGGTTGCAATAGTCGCACCGGCGAGTAATGATTGGCGAAGGGTCGAACGATGCCGTTATGCCGGCTCGACTGGCGAACAAAAGCGGTGTTATTCGCATCAGCACCGACACCGGCACCAGTATCAGAGCATCAGCACCGACCGAGGGTGCCTTATTCTGCGTAAAAAATGCTTCCGAGCGAGCGTGCGTGTGTGAGTGAGTGTGTGTGTGGAGTTATCCGCCCCTCCCCAGAGTTCCTTTGGGGGGAGACAAGACAAGACGCCAAACGGGGTTCTGCGTGCTGGGCTGGCACCTGGGTCGAACGAGGGTCAGGGTCAAGGGCCGGCCGGTCTGCGTGTAATGGTCGTGTTGTGCAGGGAAAAGAGTAATAAGATGCGTGAGCGTGTGCGTGTGGTGGTCGCGGTTTGGGTGGTGTTCGGAGCAGGGATTGACGGGAAGACAGACGCCAGCTGGGATTGGTCACGACGCGGTACAAGGGGGCGTTGTTGGCGGAGGCGGCGGTGATGCAGATGGTGATGGAGATGGTGGTGATGCGCCGGAGAGTGCGTGCGTGGAAGTGTGGATGTTCTCGAAGCGTGGCGTATTTCGTCCGTACTTTTTTTTCTCTGGCGATTCTCTTGGTTATTTGGCACTTCACTTTGCCTGCCGTGGATCACACCGCACGAGAGTACGGATACGGACCACGGATAGTGTATTGGATCTGTGATGGACCGGTGGAGACCATGCAATGTGCTTGCTGTATGGGGCGTGGATCTCGAGGCGGTTTGGCGACATTAACACAATGGATGATGACGATGCCGGGCCCAAGGCGTGGGTTTAATGATAATCTGCTCCTGCACTCGGACGCTTCGCTCTCTTTCTCTCACACACAACCCGGGCTGCGTGTCAGGCAGGTCGTATGTCGTTCGGAGATGGATGCGCGCGCAACGTGCCAATGGCGAACGACCTTCCTCCCTGACATAAGCAACAGGGCGAGGGTGAGGGTGCGCCGAGGGGAGAGATGTGACAAGTTACAACCCGTAGAAGGTTTTAATTCAAACGTTGGACATTAGTCGGTCGTTCGGCTTATCCACGTTGCACCCAAATGGTGAATCCGGGTGGTTGATATACTTTGCTTCATGCCCTCCGTCGTGTCACCCGATGTGTTGACGTTTGGCCGTGTCCGCACCGGCCACCGGCGTTTGCGCGTGTGTATGTGTGTATGTGTGTATGTGTGTATGTGTTGTGTTGTATGTATTTACTGTCATTTGTTGTTGCGATGTTGGAAATTCCCATACCATGTAGTCCGAAAGATAAGGGTGGTTGTTTGTTGTTCGTGTCCAAGATAGGGAGGGTACCTTCATCTCACCTGCTATAGCACCCAAAGGTGCGGTTCCTATAGGGGACGTGTGGACGTGGAATAATAATCTCGCTCGCACTGGACTGGATGAAAGAAGGTGGTCCGGTCGCCTGCCGTCCGGGCCTCGCCGGGACGGGCCTCCACACAAGCAAATCCGAGCGACATGATTCGTTGTCGACGCGCATCCCCAGTCAGGACTTAGGAGCACCCACCAACCGGGGCTTCCTTCTAGAAGGTCATTGGATCCTCTTTCCTTAGGGGCTCCCCCCTTCTATCAACGCACAAGCCACAACGGCCACAGCGGCCTCGGCCACCGACCACTGACGACGGACGCCTCGTCGCCAACCAGGTAAGCAATTGTGCATCGATCCAATACACTACAACGTGTGCAAGTGTGCAAGAAACATACGTATATGTATGTGTACTCCGTACGACCTTGATGCTGGCCTGCCTGTGTACGTACATCCATCATATGTCTCAGGTTTTCCACGTCGCTGTGTCTCTCTATCCTTCCCTCTACCTCAGGGGCCGGAAACAAATTCGACGGGTTCATCATGGCCCTCCCGAGGTAGGGTCTGCCTGTGCTCTGAACCCGGATATCAAACTCGCAAATACCTTAGCTCCCACACCGCACGCACCCACGCACCAACGCACATACGACAAACGCGAAAACCACACGTCCGTCACGACCCTCGGACATGCAGCGACGGGGCCGCCATCCGCGGGCGCATGTCCGTGGCTTTGTTGCTATATTCCGCCTGCGCCTTGGTTTGTAAGGTATTAGTGCCCAGATAACCCTCATGCCACGGCACCACGCCGGCTCGGCTTCAGATTCGATCGGGAACGGCCACTACCATGGTAAAACCCTCCTGCTTCAACCCCCGACCCGGCATCATCGCGACGAGATCGACTCATCATCATCGTCAAAACCCTTACCTTTCGTGCCTTGCGCACGCACATTTCCGGGTCCGTCACCCTCCCTCTTCCAGTTTCGGCGAGCGCGTCCTCGTCGCGTTGGAACACTCGGCCTTGCATTGGATCCGTAAGACGGGTTACCCTGATCGCCCGAGTCTTTCTCTGCCTTCCATCGCACACCTTCCTTTCAATTGGAAGTTTCCACGCAGCCGTTCCGTCTCTTGTCTGCTGCATGCAACTCGTCAGCCGTTCGTTCCCCCCTCCACCAACCGGACACATCGGCAGGATTGAAAAAGATTGGCGGGCGACTTCTTCTTGGGATTTGCCGCAGGGTTATGCGGAGGTCACTAACCAACCTGGAAGTCGGACGTGCAATGACGGGAATCTGGTGAAATCTCGACGCTGGACCCTCCCCCATAATTGGCTCATCTCGATAATTTGGCCCTGCAAGCCCGGAGGAACCTCATGCACATAACGCACCGCGCATGGGGAAGGGGGGGACCAGCAAATCAACAAGAAGAAAGCGTACATATGCTCCTGCCTGCTTTCTCTCTCCTCGCGATCCTCCGCTTCCTTGGCCTATCTGCTGCTGCATATGCGGTTAAGGCACACGCAAGCAAGGCACACACATTCTCAGCCAGCCAGCCAGCCAGCAGCAAGAGTAACAAAAAGCCCTCCTTCCATCTCGGAGTCTCTCTTCCCAAGAACATGGAGTAGCCTAGCATCAGCAAGCAACCCCCCCTGTACGTACATGATCCCAGGGCTGGGCCGCTTACGTCGGAGTGGATTCCACGTCCCAATTGCAATCGGCAATGCAAGCAGCAGCAGCTCCAGCAAAAGTAACCACTAGGTTGCCCGCGGCACCCCTTCGCGTTATAAGTCATGCGGCGCCCATCGCGCTAGGTACTTTTCGGGTACCTTCTCCTTGCGGTTCTGTGCAGAGAGTGGAAATTGGTTGAATCATAAGGGTAAAAGCTGAGGTAATGCAAATATGCTTGCCTTGCTCTCTCTGCCACTTCACACTCTCATAATTCTCGAGAGATTGGGAATTTCAATGCTGGCACGTTGGATACATGACATGTCCAAAATAGAATTGGCGTCTCCTAATTCATAGGGAACGACACCGCTTCGCCCAGAAAGAGAAACAGTGGCCTCAACCGTTCCTTTTTTTTTTTTTCTAGTCCTCGTCTCAACTCTTCTCCTTTTTTTTTTATGAAGTGCTTGCTTGCTACGCACCGGCCATCCCGTTTCAATCCTCGCCTTAGCTAATCATAAGCAGAGAGGAGGCCGTTCCAAGGACCTCCCTGCCCAATCACAACGCCTCTTCCTTTCCCTTCTCGAAACCCGGTCGTGGTGAACGACCGAGTGGAGATTCAGGTGGCATTTCAACTAACCTAACCCGCTACCGCGACGGGGACCAATCAGGCTCTCCGGACGCGAGAACTGACAGGCGCGACCAACCTCTTAAAACGCTTCTCTTTTCCCGTCGTCAGAACATCCCCCAATCTTAAAAACCCCGTAGCGTGTTCTTTACGTGTCTGCCCCTAACCCAGCTGTTTGAGAAGCGAGATGTCCAGTTCCCAGTGTGTTCCCGTCGCAACTACGCAGAAAAAGGAAACAAGCGCCAATGCAACAACGGAGAGGTTCCTGGTCTGGGTTTTCCCGGCCCATGAATCGAACGAGAAAGAGGAAACCAGCCATTGGTACTCTGTACTAGTAGTATGTAACTCTCTGACCGGACAACAGAAGCCAGCAAGCAGCAAGGAGGGTCGGTTTCGTCTTTGCATTCTGCCGCGTTCCATCTCGGCCTCCGAGCCCGCCAAGTCGTGGTACCAGATCCGCCATGCAACTTCGTCGTTTCCAGGGAAAAAAGCGCAGAAAAAAAAAAAAAGGGAACCACCAAACCCATAATTCCATCTGCATCGTATCGTATCACGATCGACCTATCCGATGGCATGCACCAGCACCACTCCTCTTCCCCATGCTACTAATGTCTGCCAGGCCAAGTAAAAAGAAGCTGGCAAGTGCGGCACCTACTCATTCACCCGCATGCTCCAACGTCACCATCGTCGGCCTCTTCACAGCCGCATGGCTTAGAGCGACTCCATAACGTGCGCTACTAGTCGTTGCGTTCCCCGCCCCGGCCCAGCCGAATGGGCCGTTCCAAGCCCCGAGTTCCCAGATCCTCTTGGATATCCGGCACCGCAGGTGAGGTGGTGCCACCTCGTACCAGTCAATTTCTGACATGAGACGGGGGGAAATCAAGCACCGTAATACTACCGCTACCACAGCAGACGTCGATCCGTCGCCGCGCGCCAAAAGACCTTGGACGCAAAGCCGCATCCTACGCAGGTGGTGCATCGCGATCTTCATTTCGCGCGCGTCAGGCCCCCGACCCAACCGCTTCCCCTGAGGCAAGCCACACAAATTAAGCCCGTACTGCGAACGATCGATTTACCCGCGTCTCGTGACGAATCATCACCGTGCAGGAGGAAAAGGACCCCTTCTGCCGAAAATACGCCATGCACGGAGCCACCAGGAACTGGGCGACTGGTGAGCCGTCTCTAGTAGCGGTGCTAACCCTCTAGCCTTGCCATTGAGAGCCTCTTCCGTTTGCCGCGCGAGACACATTCTCAACGGCGGCTGGTAGAGGATGGGGGACCCTTTCAGTATCTCTATCTGCTTATATAGGTACCTCCAAGGTACCGAGTTTCAAGAGAGCCTAAAGCCGTCCCGCGGAACCAAGGAACCTCGAATCCGAAGCCAAGCAACAGCCAGAAAAAAGAAAAGAACCTCCAAGGATCGATTGGATCTAAACAAATCTCAATGCATACTTTCTTTTTCTCTGCTCTTTTGTCTTGCGACTGCATCCCCCCCCCCCCCTTTCCCCCCGGGAGCGTGGGAAGACAAGCGTCGTCACCGCTTCAGGTCTCAGATATATCTGCAGCCAATCTCCAAAAAAAAAAAAAAAAAACCTCGAAAGAAACTGAGACTAGCCCCCAGCCCAGCCGGTCGGCCACCCGCATCTCTCGTTTCTTCTCTCCTTCCCAACTATCTAGCGTTGTAGTACTATGTAATCCTACGTGTGCGCGCGTGTGTAGATACATCGAGATCCCCATCTCAACGACAAAAAAGCAAAAACATGAAAGCAAACATGTCTCATCCACGACATACTTACTCTCCCTCTCTCTCTGCCCACCGCATCGATATCCACTCTCCCAGAGAGCCCATCGTCATCTAAAATAAAATACGAAAATACCCGCGCTCGTCATACACTATCTGTACCCCTTGAAGAGACACACACGGGGAGGCGGCCATTCACTCCAACCCCCTTCATGCAGGCGTCTGGCGTCTGGCGGTTAATCCCCCCCGTCCCCCTTCCCGCACCACCCCCTTATTTGCCGCGAATCTCATCTCAATACGACATTTGATACGATCATATTCCAGTTCCAGAAAAAAAAACCCTCCTGCGTCTGTGCCTTTGGCGCTCGTCGCACCTGCAACCTTCCCTCGGCATCTTCAATCGCCTCTGCCTTGTCGCTCACGAACCCCTCACCAGTAGCGCGCTCCCTCATCCTGAATTCTTCCCTCTTGACGATATGTTCCAACTTTCCCGTCGAATCGAACAATCTGCAGACGATCGAGAATCCAGTAACCGAACCAGGTCTCTGGTGCTTGGCCGGGGGTCCCACCGTCCTCCGAGTCCGGGTTGTACTCCGTGTCTGCTAAAAGGGGATTGGAGGGGAGGGATGGAGGATGGGGGGCATGCGCCGATGCGGCCCCGGCGTCAATCAATCTTGATGCATTCCAGGACGGTCAACCCGTTTAACCGTCCGGATTCCTTTCGAACCACGTTCGGACGGGTGCGCGCCAAATGGAATCATGGAATCTCCTCGAGACAGAATTCCATCGCGGCCCGCCCAAGCAAAAAAGTACATTTCACTAGACCCAAACCTAACCTGATGTGCAGCCCCGAGTAAGCATCATCATCTTCTTCAAAGAAACAACGACTCATTAATTCGCCCCCTCCCCCCTCCACCAACCTAGATAAAAAAAACAGTATCGAAATGATTCGTATGCCTTTGTGTGTTTCAATTGCTTTCCCCCAAGAGAACCACCCCCTGTTCGGATACAGTTTGAGCAACCAACACGCCCCCTTGCCCACGCGGTTCCGTCTTACCGGCGCCGTACAACCGGTAAGAAAGAACAAGGGTGGCAAAAGGGAAAAAAAGGTCGGGGAGGAGGGGGGGGGGGGCGGCGGTCATGGCATCGCCCTCCAATTCCTTCTCTCTCTTCCTTTGTCTCTTGATCTTCAGCGACAACAAGCAACAACTGGTATTGCCAGCAGGGTAGTGTATTAGTTGGTTAGTTAGTCTCTCGTTGGCGCAACCCAAGGAAGAGAGAGGCCTACTTCTGTCAAAGCGCTCCGGAACGTCTTTCCCTTCTTTTTTAAATTCCCGCTTTGTTCCGCTTCCTTGTCAAACCATAAAAAAGAACCCCTCTTTCCTTCTCCCACCTGTAACATCAGACGAACAAAGGTCAGCGCTTGGCCCTTGCGCCATCCCAAAAAACACAACACCAAGCTCCAACCCGCCCGCCCTGAAGGTCGGTCCCTGACTAAGGGTGCGATGGTTCTCCTTGGTTCGAGGCGTTTTTGGCTTGTAGCATCTTTCGTCTCGGCCACTTTACGCGCTCCGCGTCGAAATTGAGGCGTCGCAGGAACGCGCTGACGCCAAGATGAGCCCTCCAAATTTGATGGTTCCTATTTCGATTCTCCAGGTTGCCGCCAAGTCGGCCTTCCCCGCGAGTGCAAAGACCTTCTGCCCACGCTCCTCCAAGAGTCATGTGTCCGTCCCAGTTAGCTCCAGAATCCGTGCTCGTTATCGCTCTTCCGCGTATGCCGTCTTTACCTGCAGCTTTCAGTAAGGCAGTCAATCAATCGGCAAGTCAGTCATGCGGTCTTCACACGGCCACCGCGAAGCGGACCTGCTCGGCTCTCGAGGCTCCAGGTGCCAATGGAGGCGTCACACCCACCGCACCCTTGAAACCGTTCGCTGTCAACGACGCAAGCCTCTCTCTTGCCAACGCAGCAGCAGCAGTAGCAGCAGCAGCAGTCAGTGGTCGTTGTAGTCGTAGCGAGCTGCAGCTACAGTTGCAGTTGCAGCAGGCCCTCGATTCGGTCACCTCCAACCTTGGCCCTGTCAAGTCGTGCAGGGAGGCTGGACGAGTAGAAGCGCGCAAACGCCAAATCCCCAGAGGTCGTCGTGACAGGGCCCCCTCGTTCGGTCCTCGGAGAGGCTCTTTTACCCCTCACCGGCTGCTGTCGCGAGATTCGTCGCCGCCAGGCCCTGTGAGAGAGGCTAATACTATTATACCACCATCACCACCATCAGCTCAGGAACGTCGCGAACCAGCGTCCGAGTCCGTACACCACCTCGGCCTGGCGGGCGAAACCATCAGAAAAACCAAGGAACGACAGCAACAACACGCAATGATTTCTCCGAAAAACCAGCTCGCCTCCCACGCTAGCTTTTAGCTTTCAAGGTGGCAGCCACAGCTAAGCTGATGGCCAAAGACGCATCGATTGGACCGACTTCCACCACGGCATTCTGCAAGAATCCCACTCGCTTGTCACATCGCGAATGTTGGTCCAAAGTACGGATTCATTCTGCCGCTCCCACCCCACCATCCTGAATCTCCAATGTTTCCCCTCGCGTTATTCGGCAGCCCGGGAGGCCCTTGTCTGGGCGCAGTGCTGCTGTTCGCAACCCGGATTTTGCACCATAACAATGGTTGAATAGACGGCCACGAGCCTCTCCTTGTCGTATGCGGCTAAAAGGCGAAGCAAGGCATGCAAGCATGGGGAGGTAGCGGCGGTGGGTTTGCGTGATGCTGGCGCCATTTCTGCAGTAGCAGCATAATTACTCTTGACAAAACGCCGGCCCAGGGGTCCATTCGGACGCGGAGCGTAAGCACGTTCGAGATTGATGGATCCTCCCCCAGATTGGATGCGAACGCGTAGATACGCGATCTTCTCGACACCCCCCTCCTCACGCGACGGAGATGGTGATCCTGGGAGGACGGTGCCGCGGTGCCTTGCCCGGAGCACCGGGTCCGTGGGACCACAACCCCTCAACTTAAGCCGGCGATGCTGACGTGCTAGACCCGGAGGGCAGGCATTCAAGCATATGCCTCATGCACGTCTTGAGCCGGAGTAGCCAACCAGCCAGGCAGTCGTAATCGACCAGCGTATCATGACTGATCAGCAGGTCCATCAGCTTGGGGACTTGGAATCCCGTCCCAGCCCCGATCTGCAGTCTGCTGCAGAGCGCGTCCGTGTCAGTTCTCTTCCGCCGAGAGCTCGCACCGACCTGGTTTCGCGCCGCCGACGTGGCCCCAGAGTCAAAGTCAGACGCCGCAGCCGTAGTCACCGCACTTGTGTTCCGACCCCATTGCTCGAAAGGTGGGCCAAGACCCCATTACACTGAGTGGACGCGGCTACAATCGTTCTGTCCCTTCTCGCATCGCCAGAGCTCTCCATTCTGCATGCAGGCCAATGGAGCGAGCATGTACGGCTCAAGTGGTTGCATGCGTACTGCGTGGTCCTTTTCAATGTTGGTGACGTTTGTTGGAGCCCGTAAGGAGTATCCAACGCACGTCTGTCTGCTCCACGTCCTCGTGCAAACTGTGGAGCGCGTTCAATGTTCCAGAGCAACGCGATTGTCCGGGAAGCGTGGTGTTTCTTAGTGCAGCGCGGTGCAGACACTGCAGAGCGGCCCCCGCAGTGGATCTGTCGATGTCCATCTCGAAATGCAAGTTTTTGAACCTCAAACCGGGGCCGTGGACCCGTCCGCAAAGGCCTGGACCCTGAATTTTGGGCGTCTGAGAGAGGGCGAGAGTTTGGAGTTCTCGAGCAACGGTTTCGGTGTTTTGCCGGCATTTGAATCGTACGCTGTTGCTGATCATCAATAACTGGAACTTGGAAGCATATGCCCAGGAAACAAAGTTGCGACAGAGTCATCTCGAATGTGACGCCTCCACCAGCCACACCCGACGCTGCTCGGCCGGCACGGTGCTGCACCTGGTCCGGTCCTGTCTGCAAGCGCTTGGCAGGAATGTATGATGTGTACGTAAGGCCACCACCAGCAGCTACGCCTCGGGCAACAATGCATTTGCAGATCGCTTCTGTTGTTCGTTGACGTCCATCACCGCCAGTCCATATCGGCTGCACGTCGTGGGCGACCATGGAAAGAATCTGAACAAGACTCCGTTTTTCCAACCACCCCTCTAGCCCCTCTCGTCGACCCGAGTGACGAGTCTATCGCCGCCTGTCCGCAAGCCTCGGCGGTGATCTCGACGCCAGCAGGGCAGTCCCCGGCCAAGGCCTGCGTAGAGTCGGACGTTGCCCAGAGAACTCGCGCAGAGAACGGCTCTGGCTCGGCAAGATGACTCGCTGGAATGACCTCACGCGAGGAGGCTCCAGAAACGACGCCAAAAGCTGCACGACGCCAAAAATTGGAACTGCCCGTCCCGCCGCGGCGCCGTCGCGAACCCTTGTCAGCCCCGCGATTTCGTACCCGGTCTGCCGCTTCGTGACGATTTTGGGGGTTTTTTTTTCTTTCCTGCTTGTCTTCTGCTTCGACGTGATTTGCCAATGGCTGGCGGCCCGCGGTAGCTGCGGCTCAAGTGGTCCTCGCGGAGTCGCGATGCTCCGATATCAAAAATTTTCTGCGTTCTTCTCCTCTTCAAAGACTCCATAGATCCCGTTCGTCTCGACAGCAACGACGTGCAGGACATGCTGCAACTCCGCACCGACGGGCTTAATGCCGAGATCGTCTGTCCTTCTTTTTTTTTCGCCGCATCTGCAGAGTTTTGACCGCCGTTGTCACCGCCGTTGGGGACCCGAGGCTCCTCCGTGATCCTCCCCAACCACCCCTGGCCCAACTATTGCCGCGATGCTGTCCACTCAGGCGGCGAGCACCAGCAGAATTTTTGACGGCTGGGACGTAGCGGTCAGTCCGTGGAACCTCGCACCGACAGACTATTGATGCACAGCAGCATGCGTGAGGGGTTGCGCTTGCTTCGCTGGGTCTGTCAAGAGCGGTAGCGACAGATGCTTGTAAACGTTGCACGTACGACGTCCGTTGCTTGTTGGGTTCTGACTGAGGCATGTTGGGAGAGGTTGGCTGCTGCCAGCGGCTGACTAGCTAGTGGCTGGGTTACATGGCCGTCCGTCCAGGAACCAATGACGTTTGGCTGATTGCACCGAGTCCTTCGCAGGCGAGTGGTTTTGCCGAACGTAGCGTCAAGCACATACCAACTTCTCAACCTGTTCCCCGGTGATTCCAGAGTGGCTGAACATCGGGCTCTTGTCTAGCCTCGATGGCCTGTCTTAGACCCTGAGGGGCATTCTGCCGGAGAGGAAAGGCCCAAGGGATCGTAGACATTCTTGAGGGGGCCAGGTGTCGTCGGACGCGGGTCCAGGGACGGAATCGATAGTCTTGCTTCGGTTGGGGACTTGGGGTTGGTACCGCAACATGGGCGTCGCTTCCGAGGCGGACAGCACATGACACGACGGGGCCGGGTTTGCTTTGATGCTAGCAGCGTCCTTTGGTCGGGAAGAAGGGGCCGCGACGGGTCTCGGAGACGGCGAGATGGACGAAAGGGGAGAGAGAGCATAGAGTGCGTGCAGGGATTATGCGGTGGTCGTGGAGTCGTCTAGAAGCTCTGTGGAAGGATAAAAGATGTGAAGGAGCTCAAGGACTAGGAATTCCGGGACCCGGTCGGCTTCGCAAGTGGCCGCAGCTGCCAAATGGGACGGACCCACATTCCGCTCGTACACGGTACACGACTCCGTACTGGATACCTTATGTAAGGCAATTTCCCCACCTAATGTGCCTGTGCAGTGCCACGAACCCCCACCATCTGCACAAAAGACACGAGGCTGAGCCGCTAAGGAACGTCTAAAATTCCGATCCCGTCCCCAGTTCCACCCAATCGGCCGAGCCACTACGTCCAGTCCGGGAATAGCGCCAGATCTTGTGCACGTTGTGTTCTCACCATGCGCGATCCTGGGCTGCAGGTGTCTTAGTAATGCAAACCTTATCCTCTGCATTGGTACAGTGTGTCTTGTCTTGTTGCTCTGTGCTGTGCTCCGTAGCACTCTGTACCTAATTAGGAAGCTCCAGGTCGCCGTCGTCAAACATCATCATCACCAAGACTTTTGGAAACACACGACATTGAAATTGATGACTACCTGCATCGACAAGCAACTTCCTTACAGCTCCGCGGAAGCACACGGCATAGTCTCAGGCGGCATTCGTCCGTGTCAATCTTCCCGTTCATCCCAGGTTTTTCAGACGCTGACGGTTTCCGCCGGCCGTTTCTCGCACTTGCTTGCTACACCATAGTAAGTCGCTACTTGGCCAATAGCCACCAAAAAAATACTTCGCTGCGGTATCCGTATGCTCCTGCAGACCCTGTCCCAGCAGCACCTCCTCTTTCTGGAGCTCTGACGACAATGGAATTATTTTCTCACACGAGATGCGGACCACCGGCTGCCACCCAATTTCTCTAGTTTGCTCGACTCCATTGCCTCCGAGGCCCTTTACATCTCCATCAGCAGCAGCAGCAAATCGGAAAGCCCTGCCGTGAAGAGATTTCCAAGCGCCGCAATCTTCTTCCTCCCTTCCCCTTGCTGGTGCAGCGTCACTCACAATGTCCCGCCCAGCCGTCTCTACAAGGGGCCCTGAGAGAAGGGAAAAGGAAATACCTAAGGAACATCGCTCGATAGCGACACCTCACGCCTCCAGCTTGGGCCTCGAACCCTTAAGATGGGCGCTATTGCTGCCATTCACCACCTGTCCCTGATGACCCGACCGTCGAAGCCGGGTGGTCCTGACTCCTGAGACGACTCCCCGACCGCCATATTCAGAGTATCCGCATTAGGGGTCTTCTATTGAACCCCGTCGGGTGCTCCGTACCGTACCGTGCCGGAGTACGGATGCCTGCCATCTCTTGCTCTTGGATCCGCAGAGCTGAGCTGCTACGTGTCGACATCGAAGTATTTTCGAGACCGCGGCATCTGGCGAGGACCTAAGGATACCTGGGAATAGCTCCACTACATGCCACCTGCCATCCAAACACTCCGGGTGCCTGTGCCTCGCGCCAGCCACTGCTCAACGGGCGAGAAAATAGCAACAGAAGCACCCAACCAGCCCATCAAAACCCCCCGCATCGTATCATCCGTCAGCACTGGCACTGCCTTCACCCACGCAGGCCTAAAATGGGAAGACGCCGTGTAAACTCAATTCGCCTGCCAGTGTACGGAGTACTGCGTCGTTGGCCTCGATTCACATGATGTCAACCAAGTGCCGCTCAGCCTGCCGTCTGAGACAATGCACGGAAACGCAATCTACAGCTACATTCTGCCGGACTCGACTCCTGTCCCAGCATCCAATCTTCCTGGTCTTGGTACTCTACTTTCGCAGCCGCGTCGCGTGGCATCTGCTGCAATGATCATCAGACAACTTCGCCTGAAGCACAACACCGCGCTGCACCGTCAATGGCGGCGGCCCAGATCGCGGCCCAAAAGCACCCCTGGCGATTCCATCTACTATTAGTAGAGGCCCCGAATCAGAGACACCAAGGTTGCGCTCAGACACCCATCAGCGTAACTTTCCCGCTGGATTAAGCCCGCCTTCTATCACCTGTCACCGGCCAATCGTTCCTGGTGACATCCACTGCAGCATCCCATCGGCGATGGATGATCAGTCACTATTACGGCCTGCAATTCGTGATTGCTGACGGACCATGCGGCGCCCTTGGAGCCACAATGAAACGGGAAGCTTCCTAAGCAACTAAGCTCCTCGGCCCTGGAAACACTGTTGCAGTTCGGGCCGCAACATCGAGGATTGGCTGCGCCCAGCCTTTGCCTTTGGCGAGCCGCAGACGCCGCCCTTTGGGTTCAGGTCATGACGCGAAGCTGCATGGCACCTGTCCTTCTGTTGCCTAGCTGCCGCAGCTCTTCAGGAGCCATGCCAGGGCATCAGAGCGGTTCACGCAGCCCGCCGTTCGGCCACTGCTATAATCCCGAGGGCAACATTTGGCGGATAACGAACGGCTTGCTGTCGGGGGAAGCACCAATGCTGACCGGATGCATTTTGGCGAGCAGCCAACCGCGGGGTTCCGCTGGGAGTTGTTTCGAACTATTGTTCCCATGGATCAGGGTAAAATGCAGAGTTTCTTCGGGCAAAACTGCGCCTACGCGACGTCCCTCCGATTCTCGACCGAGCGGACGATGCCATTAACCGACTCCGCCGTTGCTCGTGACAGCAGCGGTGCCAATGGCGTGGCGCTCCATTAAACGATTCTACAAGTTTGAAGGCTGTCGAGACGATCTGCTGTGGCTCATTCCTCACCATGGAAACGGCAGATGAGGCCCTGTCCTTTGCTTACATGGTACTGGGTCTCATCCCATCTAAAGATGCCGAGAAGACGAGCGATCGGCGCCTCGCTCAATTTCAGCCTTGAGCCTCCAGCCCCCTCACTCTTTGGACGAACGGATGTCCGCCCGCCTGCAAACAAATTTGGTGCCCGCCGTCAGTTCGTGACACTTGGTTGGCGTCTTTGCGGTAGCTCAGCTGCAGACGTGCTTGCGTTCGTCAAAGAATCTAGAGGGCGCCTTCGTCGCTAAAGCTTGGGCAACAAGCATATGTTGCCGTCCCGGAGAAACACAGTAGTGGGTTCTTGTGGAACAACTGCAATGTGCTAATACGGCAGAAACATTCGAGGATGCCCTCAGCCTGGATGGATGCTCACGCAGTCTCAGATTCCGAAAAAGCCGGTCATTGTCGTGCCACCGATTACGGGTCAAAGGAGTGGGAAGGGCGCATCTGCCCATCACCATGATCTGCACTCTAGTCCCTACGCCTTCCACGGAAGCTATCACGACCTGGTCTGGGCATCCACTGCCCTCAGCAACCGGCTGTACTCGGCGCGTGGCGCATACCAACAGCCAAGGAGAGACAATCCGGGAAGATACGCCCAAGACTTTGCGAACCCAGCAGAAATACCAACCTAGGGTCGTCTTGTTGACTCCGTCTCGTCGTGGTTGTTTCCCAAGGGCCCGAATCCTGCAACGACGACCCACCACACCCCCGACGCATCCCCCACAAACGGCACACCGGATGCGCCGACCGGCCTGCCTATTCCGGGTCCTCGTGGAGGGTGTCAGCCGGACCTGTACCACCATTGCGCAGCTTTCGCCGGGGCCAACGCCAGGGCAAAGTCGCCTCGGCGGCTGCAATGGAGCAATCAGCAGGGCCGACTCGCATCTGCAGCACCAAGTATTACAGGCACCGGAGCAGCTGAAAGTCTGGAAGGGGAATAAGTTGCGTGGCCCATCGCCGCAGCCAGGACCGGTTTGATGGTTCAAGTTGCATCCCTAGCCAACAGATCGCGTTTTCAACGCGTTGTTGACAGATGATCGCTGAAGAAAGGAGCGTTTCGAAACACAAACACAGCGCTGGGAGGTCTTATCATCCCCTACGGATGCCACGCGACAGGTCAAGTCTCTCACCGCCAGGGTGAACACTCGCTCACCGGAACTGCGATCACAGCGTTCGTTCGTCGGGGCGGTAAGACATTCTGAGGCCATCCCGCACAGACGTGGATGATGGGACGTGGCTCGGGGATGATTGCTGAAGCAGGCTACTCAAAGGAGTGGTTGGTTGGCGTTCCGCAGGTACAAATGGTGATATCACCGCAGCACCTGGCGAGACATGAATATCCCATCAAAACGTTGGCAATTGCTGGCCACCAGGCCACGGCCGCATCTCCATCGCGCGTCCCGGACGGACGTGTGGTGTGGCCTTGTCCTCACAGACCCAGACCCAGACCCAGACCCAGATGCGTCGCAAACACGGGAAACATCAACAACCGAGAGACACACATGAGCACATGCTTCTGCCGCAAGCAGGCAGGTTTGATTGTCGTGTCTGCCAGTTGTTCAATATTACCAGGGGTCTCCCCTCGAGATCTCGGATAGAAATTGGAACTAGCTCGACATGGCATTCCTCAATTGAGTTGCGCGCCAACCAAACGCCGGGCTGGGCGATGAACACCCTTCCCACGGGAGCACCAAGGCGACTGGGCGAATCACAAAACCAATTTACGCGTTACCTCGACCTCTCCACGCGACACAGACACACGGCTCCCGCAAGCCGACTGGGCCCGGATGCCCTGGTGCTGGATTGGCAGATTTGCACTCTCGCATCTGCAAGCCACACGCACGCCCGGTCCCTCCCCACCGTAAGCTGCACGCGAAACAAGATTTCGCGCGAGCAGCATGCCTCCTCCTGTTTGGAAATACGCCTGCTACTTTCGAAAGATATGCGAGTCTTTGTCGATACTCGAGACGGGCCATTGGCTGGGTCGCTTCAGGTCCATCGCAATTGCGCGTGTCCGACTCCGCTGCACCTTGCGCACCTTGAGGGGCCTTCAAATCTCCCGCCCACGGAGAAGCGCTCCGCCGTAATTCTCCGATTGCGTGATGCCTTACGGCCGTCGAATGAGGGGGCAAAGACCTGCTTGCTCTTTTGGTGTTGTGCCTGAATCGAAGCCGCATTTGCTGGTGATGGGAGGAAATAGAGCGGAGCGGCAGAGTGGGTTTCCATAGGCCATTGGCCATAGCCATCCAGGTAGGTACATACCGCTGAGTTTGCCTCATCAAAAAAGGAGCAACAAGTTACGACACAATTACAACTCAGGGGAACACCAAAACGTCCGACGATTGACACTCTGTCACGGCGGTGGCCTTCGTATTCAACCAACAGGAAATGCAAGTGGATTTCGGCCCCGGCCCGTGCTGTCTTTCGATTCGGCCGTTGTCTCCCCCCCGGCAGGTCGCGATGGGCGAGCAATGCTTTCCAGGCGAAACCCCCATGTCCGGGTAGGTCCAGCCTTCCCGGCAGCGAGCATCGGCGTCGAATCGGGTCTCAATCTCCGTTCCCCTCTGAGTCGGCTAAGGTCCATGGAAGCCATCCGCGGAGGCCACTTGGCACACGCCGGCGAGAGCCTAGAAGGGCGGGTTGAGAGTGGAAAAGCAAGCGCTTTTCCAGCATGCTTTTTCTTTTCTGGGCGGCTAGCCATTGACCAATTTTTTTGGAAGGCAAAAGCTGGTGGTTGGGTTATATCGGGGGACGATGGTATGCACACACTTTGGAGTTGTGCCATTGCCGGGCTGAGCAAAGGGGAAGGGACTTCAAGGAGAAGGGGAGCCCTGTTCGTCTCATCTGACGAGAGCGTTGCGGCCCTCGAAACGCAATCCGTGTTGCGGTTTCCACTTTCGCCCCCGGACTCAAATTTCGCGTCAACCATGTCGCCGGCCGGGACAGGCGAGATGACGGAATGCCTATTCGGGGACCCCTGGGAAGGGCGGAAGGTGCCGAGATTTGCATGTGCGAGATCAGGGGTCGACGAGTTGTCGACTTCAGAGGGCAATTGACATCTCACGGGGCAAGTGTGCGGTCTGAGATGTTGGTTTGAGCCTGGGAATGGTGTTTTGCTGGTTATTACGAGGCGAGGCCATTGAGATCGGATCGTCGCGGGATGGGCTGCTGTGATGGCCGCAGAGGGGTGAGAGGGGTGATGTGGAAGGGCCTATCCCGTCTTGGAAGACGGCGCAGACCTTCCTGGGCATCGCGAAACAGAGAGTTGTCTTTTGGTTTGAACAGCTGGACTTGGCGATATCTCCCTCCCATCTTCCTTCCTTGTCGTTTGTAGTGTACCAGGCTTACATGTGTCCTTTCATTCGTCGAATATCAGTATAGGTAGTATGCGCCTTTCCTTTTCCGTGGTCACAGTGCCCGTACTTGCCGCCAATGACACACTTGGAAGAGGCAGCGGATATGTGTCTCTTCACGTCTTGTGAAATTAAGTTGCTGGCGACTCGAAGTTGTTTCGGAAGAATATCTTTAACATCTCTTTGCAAGCGCAATGTCAGCGAGTTGGCACGACGTTGCCCTTCGAGGGTGGAAGGGGATTTGACATATTCGTAGTATCACTCTTGAAGGCCTAATGCGTATCTGACGTCTCGGGTGAGGATATGCTTTGTGCTGCATCCTTCCTGTAAGGTGGAGAGACAACGGGCTTGCTGCGAGGTGTCTGTGGAAAGGGTTCTTGTCCACGGCTAGCACTGGGGATGGATAGTCTAAGGCTTGTCGGTTGTATCCTTCAGGCATGGGTGTGAAGCTGGTGACGGTTGCTCTGACTCGGAGGTAAAGCTTCTTGCCCGCTTGCACATGGGAGGGGAGTGGCTCGGTGGCAGGTGGCCACGGTGTTGCTTGGGAACTGGCTTCCTCTGAGTATGGAGTACTCGCGTCAATCAAGTTGGTCGCTCATGACGAGGGTTAAGAATCTTTGACAAGGCTCTTTCAATCAATCTGTCTTACATCAGTTGGACGTTGTGAACTTTGAGTTTCGAGACTTCTCTGCGAGCTGAGATAGGTATGGATATGTTCAAGGGATATACGGCTGCACTGTCCGGAGTTTTGATTTCTTACCCATGAGAGCCTGGCAAGAAATCGTGGCTTGAGATCCAAAAGACAATTCTTCGTCCATCGAGTGATAATCCGGTTATTTCTCTCAGACGAAGAAATGTCTGTGGTCGACATCTCGGCTTGTGGACTTCTCCCGCCCCTAGGTACCAGAGACTGCTATCAACTCGCGGGTTTACTTGCCCTGTCCTGGTGTGGTTGATGCCATGGACATTAGGAAGTTCTGGTCGCTAGCCGAGTTGTCCGTCAGTTTTGAGGGCAGCATTCGAGGACATTTGACACTAAGAGAGTATTTTCACTGTATGAGTTCCTCTAGTTCTGACGAAGAACCGTTCCCTCGTCTTGTAGAAGCTTCAGCGTCTGCGCACTGTTAAACGTGACTTGAGAGCCGATGCGAATGCAGTTGGACACATTTGTGACTGCCGTCCTTGATCTCTCGTCAATCTCAAGATGCTGTCTCGGCAAAAGTCAACCAAAACCTTTCGTTAGAACATGAAACTCTGTTCCGCAGACACCTCAGTGCCTTTCCGACATTGACTAGGCGGCGGGGCCTGGGGTTTAACTCCATAGGGCAGTTCTGCTAGACTCTCCCCATAGATAGGTCATGATGAAATAAGTGTTTTCCTATGTAGGCATGGCTTGCTTCTAACTTGAACATGAAACCCCATTATTACAGTAATTCGAGTTTGCCCTCATTGGACATACAATATAAGGCAGCCTCTTGTTGTGAATGGATTTGCCTACCGCGACCACGTCGTTGGCTTAGGGGTGCATGAAGGAGTGTAAAGGGGCTGGATATGGGATTCATGCACCGAACGGCAGTCACTTTGAAAGTCGGGGAAACAAAACAAACTCAGATGGCACGGGGGAACCTAGGTAGTCACGATGGCCCGGACCAATCAGCGGTGCGCCCCGGATCAAGCCCGGACGGTTCGGCGTCAGTGAAACTCCACTTCCAGCGGGCGGAGGCGCTGAGGTCCCCACACCGCCAACCGCCAACCGCCTGTGAACCGCCCAACTCCACTTTACGCGGGAAACAAGGCATAGCGTCGCTGACCGTTTTTTTTTCCTTGACCGAACCCAAGCCGAAGCGAATCCTTCAGTGCCTTCAGTGCCTGACTGACCGACTAAACCTCTGACCAACCTGCCCCTCGAGCCGCCTCCCCACGTCATTCGCTACACAACAGAGCTTCAGCAAACCTCTCGCAGCTTCTTATTCACACCAGCAGTTTCTCATTCACCGCAGTCACCATGTCGGCGGACGACTTGCTGGACGTCGTACGCAAGCTCCCCATCCCCCCCAAAGCTTATCTAGCTTGTGATCACGAGAGGGAGAAAGAGACCTCCCGCTGACGCCATGCCCACTCACAGCTGTCCACCGCTACCACCCAGATTCGCCGATACACGGATGACTTCGCCGGCATCATAAACCCGCACGTCGAGAAGGCCGCCGAGGCCGTGAGGGAGACGCTCGCCTCCACAGAATGGATCCCCGACTCGGTCCGCCCGCGCCCGCCCGTACGCCACAACCCCATCGAGGTGATAGCAATGGGTCGCTACGAGCGCCTGCAGGACTGGGTGTCGAAGCACAAGATCATCACCGGCGTCATCATCACCGTTGCAGGAGTCGTCGCCTACCGCTCATACAGGAGTAGCAGGTTCTGCCGGAAGACGCGGCGGGCGAAGCGGGCGAGGAACGGAGGCCGCCTCGAGGTCGTCGTCATTGCCGGGTCCCCCGCCTTGCCTCTGACGAGGTCTCTGTCCCTCGACTTCGAGCGGAGAGGCTTCATCGTGTACATCGTCTGCAACGCCGAGGAGGACGAGCACATGGTGCACAGCTTGAAGAGGCCTGACATCCTGCCTCTGTCCATCGACACCACAGACGTGAGTATTCCCCACCCCCACCAAAAGACTGGTGACGCATCGTACCCCGCCACTGACACACCGCAGCCTCCCAGAGCCGGTGCTGCCATCGACAGCTTCGCCCAATACCTCACGACGCCTCACTCCCCGGCACCGCGAACGAAAGCAAACTTCCTGCAGCTGAAGTCCGTCATCCTCATCCCCTCTCTCAACTACCAGACGTCGCCCATCGCCACCATCCCGCCGTCCAGCTTCGCCGACCTGTTCAACACCCACCTCCTCCACCCGATCCTCACCATCCAGGCCTTCCTCCCCCTCCTGACCACCCGCCTCAGCCCGCCCGGCGAGAAGTGGACGCCGCCCAAGGTCCTCGTCTTCACCCCGTCCATCATCTCCTCCATCAACCCCCCCTTCCACGCCCCGGAGGCCACCGTCTCCTCGGCCCTGTCCGCCTTCACAGAGGTCCTCACCGCCGAGCTGCGGCCCCTCGGCATCCCCGTGACTCACATGCAGCTCGGCACCTTCGACTTCACCGGTTTCCAGCCCTCGAAGCACGTCCACCCGGGTCAGCGCGGCCTCATCGAGGGCGGGCCCGGCATCGACGCCGACGCCACCGACACCCTCACCTGGCCCGAGAACGCCCGTCACGCCTATGGCCGCAACTTCGTCATGCAGAGCACCTCGGCCATCTCGGCTGGCCGCATCCGCGGGCTCAAGGGCAGCTCCCTGCGCCACCTGCACGCCGCCGTCTTCGACGTCATCGACGGCTCCATCACGAGCGGCACCGTCCGCGTCGGCCTCGGCGCCAGCGTCTACGGCTTCGTCGGCCGCTGGGTCCCGCGCGGGCTCGTCTCGTGGATGATGGGCATCCGCCGCGTCGACGAGTTGTCGGCCTGGCAGACCAGCTCCTTTGACGGCTCGCTGGACGGTAGCGACAGCGGCGAGGCGGCGCAGGACTTCGTCGCCGTTCCTGATGATAGCGCTGACGGCAACGTGTGGAAGTCGTCCTAGGCCGACGAAAGAACACCGTTATTGTGTCGTCCATCGACGCGTTGCTGGAGCGGGACCAGCCTGGGGCGCACGTTGAAAGATGATGCCCCTTGGTAGTGCGGTCCACGTGAGCGGGCTTGATGACTTTTGCCCCGACAGAGAACGCCGCTCCAATTACAAATGAATGAAAAAAAAGGGTTATGAATTAACGACTCCGCTCGTAAAAGAAGAACAGGATCACGACTCATCTTAGGATAAGTGGGTAGCCATGATAGTAATGCAGGACTCTACATGGCCAAGATTAGCAGACTGTGGTCTACTTTCTGTGACGATCAGCTGGACGCGTGAAGAGGTGTAACCGTGCCATTGCTTACAATGTCGCCTGCCGCGCTCGGTTGTCACCATGTGAGGCAAACCCAGCCAGGGTAGGGAGAACTGTCCACCTTCAGCAGAGGCTCGTGAGCCGTCACCGCTCTCTGCAAGGCTAAGGCCCGACTTGATGAGAAGGCCAGGTACCAGGGGAAGCTCTCCAAGCTGTCAAAGTCAAGCAGGAGCGGACCGACGTCAGCGCAGGCACGCCGTCCCTTAGCATCATTGTCTAGCCAGAACATCGAACCCGCTGCTGATCCAAGTATCTCTCTCGCACCTCTCACAGCGACCAGAAGACTTGTATGAAGAGGGATGTTGCTGTTCGTCATGGAGGTACACGACAAACGATTCTGTCTTTGCTCATTTTCAGGTTGTGCGATTGCGCTGGCGTGCCGACATGGCGGCTAGAGTCAGGCGAGTCGGGACGATGGGGAAACGGTCGCCCTGATAGGGGGGGTTCGTCCTCTGTCCTTCATCCCTGTCTTTCCGCTATTTCGTGCGCAATACACTCCCAGGTCGAACTGACGCGGGTTGAACGTATCCGCTGGTACTAGGAACTGCGCTCTTCGTCACCAAAGAAAGCAGCGGCGAGTAGACGGCTGCCACGACGTAATGAATCTTGTCGTGGATTTTTGGTCTCTGGGGCTCAGGCCAAGCGGGAAACGATCGTGGCGTGCTTAAAGATAATCAGGACGACCCACAGACCTTGTCTGGCCCGGAACAAACAGGAGAAAACTATCAGTATCACAGTCTCCAAAAGTTCGGAAGAGACCCGGATATCCCCCCTCCCCCTCGGAAACACTACTTAAACCTCAGGGATCTAGCTCTCTCTAACCCCTTTCAAACCAGCAGTGTACTGCTGGGCCGGCTGGGGGACAAGCAGGGCAATAACTGTTAGACTGGCTGAAATGGCTGTTGCTGCACGTTGCTGGGATAACCATCTGACGCGGAACACCGACGGCGACATCCGAATGTTGACTTCTCGTCTGTTTAGCGTCCATCATCTCCGTCCATCCTCCCGAGCGTATGGGGGGGATCGATCATCGAATCTGCACAGGTGAGTGGACAGCGTGGACTGCTTTACTCCTTAGGTAAAGATGAAAGACTTGGGAAAACCCATAGAGTGACCCCAACTTATTGTACGAAGACTGTGACTATCGAATCGGCGCCGTGGTGTGTTAGTAGTTACAATCACCACTTGGCATAATTTATATACGTAACTACTGGCAAGGACCGGTCTCTGTGACTGCCGATATCGCAATCTCCAAAACCTCAGAAAAGTCCTTGTGTCCTCCCCCCAAGACTACTTAAGGCGCAGGGCACATGGTCCTCTTTGCTTTCTCCCACCAGCATCCACCCAGACCACACAGCCCGGG
>WIGM01000343.1:0-44155 GCA_014235935.1 Colletotrichum musicola | reverse complement strand
TAGTGCGGCCCTCGGCCAAACATTTCTCCTAGCGCCTTCCTGGCATCCTAGTCGCTCTACGTGTGCATCGCTTCTAGTACCCCTAGCCTACTACCCTTTTTAACATACCCCTTTAGCCTTCACGGCTTAAGACCTCGGTCCTAGGGCGCTCCTACGCACTTCATACGTAGTAGTAGAGGCTACCCTTAGGGGTAGCAGGCTAACCGACTTCTTCCTTATTCCTCTCCTCCTTTAAAGATCTCTCTACTCTATATGGTCTCTACGAGAGGGTCGCTCTTTTCGTATAGTGGTTCTATCTCCTTTTTTACTAAGTTTAGCTATTTTATAAACTCTTAAAATAGTT
The DNA here is from genome assembly GCA_014235935.1 of Colletotrichum musicola. Taxonomy (NCBI): domain Eukaryota; kingdom Fungi; phylum Ascomycota; class Sordariomycetes; order Glomerellales; family Glomerellaceae; genus Colletotrichum; species Colletotrichum musicola. The sequence continues at coordinate 43,812 of WIGM01000343.1, read as the reverse complement.
ACTTTATAAGGCTCTTTATAAGTCTATCTATAATAAGGTTCTTTATTAGTATATAGACAATGTTAATAGTACTGTTCTTAATCTCTGTCACGGGCCGAGGCCCGGCTCAGAGATCTCCGGCTCTGCCAGAGCATGCCCCACTATTCTGCCGCGCTACACCGCATCGCACGCACTGCTTAGCTATATCCCTCCAATAGCCCCACTATAGACATCCTCCTCTTCATCTTAGAATAGTCAATCGACGGCACCCCTACGTTGAGCAAGCCTAGGGGCCAGCCCCTTACATATTCTAAAATCAACAACAAAAGACACTATCCAAAACCTCACGAGAGCGATACAACAATTCGCTAGAGGGTAGCGCAACGAAAAGACACTATACAAAACCTCCCAAAAAACGATACAATGGATTCGTTAGAGGACAGCACAACCAACGCGATAAACACAGAGATCGACCACCGAGTCAATAAAGCGGTTAACACAAGCGTCCGTCCTCTTCAGGACCAGATAACGCAGCTCTTAACAGCTCTAAATGGACTTATATCACCGGATAGAGCAAACCCTACGCCGCTCGCGAGTAGCGTACCGACCCCGTCCACAGCCAATACGACCCTACAGGCTCCGAGCGACGATATAACAACAGTAGCCGAGGAGCGAAGAAAGCCCCTACCAAATCCCCCGAAATTCACGGGAAGGCGCAAGGACTACCCCACGTGGTCTCAGCAAATGCGCGATAAGATTACCCTAGACGCGGGACACATAGGGAGTAACGCTGAGGTTTAGTACTATATCAACTCACACCTCGACGTTGACCCCCAGCAAGTCGTTGCTACCTTCTACGCTGCTGGAGGCCCTAAGGGTAAACGAGAGTCCTCCGAGTTCATGAGGTACTTGGATCGCACGTACAAGGACCCAAGTACTACCTCCCGCGCAGCTGCTAAGCTACGAACGATCCGCCAACGGGACGATCAGTCCCTCGCCTCATTCCTTCCCCGATTCAAGAAAATACTATCAAAAGCTAGGGGGGCAGACTGGGCGGATCAGGCAAAGATAACCCTACTCAAGAGAGCCCTTAGTACGCAGCTCCACCGAGCCCTCGTCACTATCGACCTCCCGGTCGATAACTACCATGGATGGCTCATGCGCGTACAAGATATAGCTACAAGGTTAGAGAGGCTTCCAGCTATAACGCGTAGAGGCAGCTCGTACCACCCTAGAGCTACCCATGCAAGCAGGTACCGCGACGAAGATAGTGACGTGGTGATGACCGGTGTTAGCCGCACAAAGGACAAGAAGGGAGCCCCGAAGCCACAGCATCGTCGAAGCTACTCCTCCTCGTCCGAACGTAGTGTACGACCGCAGAAGGACAGCCGCCGTTGCTATAACTATAACGAGATCGGCCATATCGCTATAAAATACCGGCAGGCCCAGCATAAGCGCAACACTAAGGCAAAGAAGGTTAAGAAGCCTCCTAAGTAAGAGGATACTAGCGAAGGCGGAGAGACAGAGAAGCTTCCAAGCTCTAAGGAAGACTCTAGCTCGGGAAAAGAGTAACTCCAACACAAAGTCGGGTGTTAGAGGCCTAGCTTAGTGAGAATAACAAATAGAAGAAGTTCAAGCATCGTATAAACAGCGAACCCGCAGTAATATCAACTCGCATCCATAAGGGGACTCAAGTTAGTGCCCTTATCGATACCGGGTATGACCTATATGCACTTGTTGATCACGATCTCGCCCACAAGCTCCGTCTCCCCGTAGTAGAGCGGTCTAAGCGACTACTTAGCAGCTTTAGCGAGACTACTAGGACAACTAAGTCTACTAGTGTAGTAGCATTTAACCTCGAACTATATAGTTACGATGAGAAGATCTACGCCTATATTATTAAAGGGCTCGGGGATGACCTCTTCCTAGGGAAACTATAGATAGAGCGCAACCGCGTAGAATACTACGCGGCCGAGCAGCGTATACACTACCACCGAGCAGGTATTAACTTATGCCTAAAAGAGGAAGAGGAGCCTAAAAGAGTACGGTAGATCCGAGCCGCCCGCCTCCTCTCCACAGCCCCCTTCTACGCCCTCTACCGGAAAGCGCGTCAACCACGCGGGGAAGACACAGCGGCCGAGGTATACACTATTAGCCTCACCAATATCGAAAAAGCTCTTACAAAAACCACTAAGAAGCCCAACCTTAAAGCCCTAATTCCCCTAAATATACTAACCGAGTTTCGTAAGCTCTTCTATCCTAACAACCCCTCGAACCTATTACTATATCGCCCAGGTATCGACCACTACATCCCTATTATACACAATAGTAGTAGTAACAAAACGACCTTACTATAGGGGCCCCTTTATAGTATATCAAAAGAGGAGCTATTAGTCCTCTATAAAACCCTAAGGGACCTACTTAATAAGGGGTTTATCCGCACGAGCAGCTCGGACGCATCGGCCCTAGTAATATTCGTACACAAACCTGGGGGTAGGATCCAGTTCTATATAAATTATAGGGCCCTAAATAAAGTAATAAAGAGGGACTAATATCCCCTCCCCTTAATCCAAAAGACACTACATACCATTAGTACAGCTAAGTAGTTCACTAAACTGGATGTAGTAGTTGTGTTCTATAAGATAAGGATTACTAAAGGAAAAGAGAAAAAGACTACGTTCTAAATAAAATATAGCCTTTTTAAATAGCTAGTTATCCCTTTTAGTCTTATAGGTACCCCTATAATATTTTAATATTATATTAATAACGTCCTAAGAGATTACTTTAATAACTTTACTATAGTATATATAGATAACGTACTAATATACTCGAACAGCTCACATAGCGACTACAATAAAAAAGTCCACCTAGTTCTCTACAAATTAACTACTATAGGGCTACGACTCGACCTAAAGAAGTATACGTTCTTTATTAAAACAGTCAAGTACCTAGGATTTATTATAATAGCTAATATAAGTATCTCGTACGACCCTAATAAACTACGTACTATCTATAAATAGGCCACTCTAATAATAGTAAAGAGAGTATAAAGCTTCTTAGGATTTGCGAACTACTATTAGATATTTATCCTAGGGTACTCTAAAATTACTACCCCCCTTATAGCACTTATAAAAAAGAGTACCCTATTCTACTAGAGTAGTAGTGAGGAAGTAGTATTCTAGGAGCTTAAGAGACTATTTACTATAGAACTAATTTTATACTAATTAAATCCTAAATAGACTATATTCCTCAAAACCAACTACTTAGAGTTCGCCCTAGAAGGGGTATTATTATAAAAAGATAAGTAGGGAAGATACTATATAATAGCGTATTACTTATAACGCTTAAATACTACCTAGTTTAACTACTCTATCTATAATAAGGAGATACTAGCGATTATAAACTACTTAAAAGAATAGAAAGTGGAGCTACTTAGCGTCGACTACTTTAAAATATTATTGGACTATAAAAACTTTAAGTACTTTATAACTAAATAAAAACTTATAGAGAAGTAAAACCGTTAGACTAAGGAGCTATTCTAGTATAACTTTGAGATATAGTACCGGCCTAGTAGCAAAATAGTAGTGCCTAATACACTCTCTTATAGGGAGCAAGACGTACCTACATCGATAGATAACGAGTGTAAGTAAGGCTACGTCCTCTAGCTCCTTCCGGACACTACCCTTCTAAAGTACTATATATACTATACTAGAGCTATACTAAAGATAAGGGTATTTACTAACAATAAAAAACTCTAGCGACTATAGAACGAGATCTAGGACCAGAACAAGACCTTCTAATAAGCATACTCTATAGTTAAGTAGCGTGAGAGAAGCTTTCCCGCCACACTAAAGCTTAAGGTATAGATCGTAGAGTACGAGATCGACCCCAGTAGCCGGCTATTATTCCGAGATAGGATCTAGGTACCCAGTAGTAATAATAAGGACAATAATATAAACGTACTATAAACTCGTATCGTCTAGGGTATCCACAACTTAATCCTAAATAGCTACCTAGAGAAGGACTCTATACTAGCCCTTATAAGTAGGCACTTCTACTAGCTAGGGTAGTTAAAGCTTATACACCACTTCTATAGGAACTATAACGGTTATAGTTAGAGTCATATATAGAGGGAGAGGCGAAAAGGGCTATTAAAACCCTTACCCGTACTAATACGTATACGTAGTGACTTCTCTATAGACTTTATTACTAACCTTCCCTATACTATTAGTAATAAGAGGTTCTTCTAAGTTATTATCGATAGACTCAGTAAGGGCATAATACTTAAGCCAATAGAGAGTATAGAGGTAGAAGTATATACAGAGCGCTTCTTTATATATCACTTTTGTTTTTATAGTATACTAAAATTTATTATAAGTGATCGAAGAAGTAACTAGACAAGTCGTTTTTAGCGTCACTTCTATACTCTACTAGGGATCAAGCAGTACCTAAGTACCGCATACTACCCATAGATGGATAGTGGCCCTAAAAGGATAAATTAGGAGATCTAGGCCTACTTCTATAACTATATCGCCTATATATAGAACGACTAGGTATACAACTTACCCACAGCACAGTTGGCGCTCTGTAGCCGCGAGAACACTACGATCGGCATAAGCAACTTCTTCCTCGAGCACGAGTACTATATCGACCCCCTTTCAGTCGCAGATATTAACCCGTATGTCGCTAAGGGCCCCAAGGAAGCCGTAGCGAGAGAACTAGTAACGAGACTATAGGACACTATGGACATAGCCCAATCAGCCATAGCAGCAGCACAGTAACGCTACGAGAACACTACGAATACAAAACACGAGCCCACTGAGAGGTTGCAAGTCGGGGACAAGGTCTAGCTGTATATGGGCCACTACTGCTTACTATAGTCCTATAAGAAGCTCAACTAGATTCACCACAAGTACACAGTAACCAAGGTCGTGTCGCCCTACATAGTAGAGCTCAGCGTCCCCTCAGCTATATACCCATACTTCTATATTAACGTCCTTAAACGAGTAGGGACCGATCCCCTTCTTAGTTAGATACTAGACGACTAATAGTTACCCCTAATACTAGATAACGAGGGAAAAGAGATATAGGGGATAGAGAGTATAGATGCCACTACTTAGAAGCAGTGCGGCCGCGGACATTAAAGGGTTATTCTAGTGAAGTGGAAAGGCTATGCCGAGCGGACATGGGAGCCCGTAGAGGAGTTCCTCGAGACCGCTACTCTAGAGACCTTTAAAAGTAGCTATAGCCTAGTAATAGAGCATAACGGCGACCTAGCGCTCGCGCTATGCGGAGGGGGGAGGTAATGTCACGGGCTAAGGCCCGGCTTAGAGATCTCTAGCTCTGCCGGAGCATGCCCCACTATTCTGCCGCGCTACACCGCATCGCACGCGCTGCTTAGCTGTATCCCTCTAATAGCCCCACTATAGACATCCTTCTCTTCATCTTAGAATAGTTAATCGACGGCACCCCTACGTTAAGCAAGCCTAGGGGCCAGCCCCTTACAATCTCCTATTTTAACTAGTAGTTATATATATTAATATAATAAAGTCTCGTTTTTAGAGTTATAAGTTCCTTAGTTACTATTTAAATTATTTAGAAGTTATTATACTAGATTATTATTTTACTATTTAGAACTGTTATATTAAAAGTACTTAGTAAACGACTAATAAATATAGCTTTACGTACTACTTAAGAGAGAGCGAGAAGCTCTATTTCTATTATTAATATTATAACTATATCTTATTTGTTCACTCTTTAGCTAATTAATTCTCTAGTAAGTTATAGTATATATACTTAAGAGCTCTTTTAATCTAGTGAGTTATTTATAAAGCTAGTGTTTAATATAACTTTAAAACTCTTATTATTACTATTATACTTAAGACTAAGGAAGTAGGTGTTTAAGATATACTATAATACTCGATCTATAGTACGATAATACTTTTAAGAGGGATTTTAGTTAAACCTAACTAAACGGTCTATAGTAAAGGCAATATTAGAGTATATTATTACTACTAAGTATAGGACTGATCTAACGTTTTATTAGTATACTATTATTTTGTTCTTTAGAGCGTACTCCTTAGTGGGCAGTAACTCTTCGTTTATTATAAGTATTATAAATTAAGGGTTCTTTTTATATAATCCTTTATATATACTTTAACTAATTAACCGTACGATCTTCTATATATAGGCTACCTAAGATAGCCAGATTTTCTTCTTAGTTCGGTCGCACGTGACCTCAATTCCTAGAAACTAGTAAAGAGGGTCTCCGCCTTCTAGGTAATACTTCTCTTTAAGCCCATTAATAAGGCGCTCAGTAGCGTTTCTACACTCAGGGGGAAACGCGAGAACACAGTCGTCGACATAGAAGAAGAAGAAGAGCACACGTCCCTTCCGCCAGCAGCAATTCTCGCCTACGACGCGTTCCATGCCCATTACTTTTAGACCATTCTCTAGATACTATTACTATAGTAGAGGGGACCTATAAAGGCCGTATAGAGCCTTCTTTAGCCACAGGACCTTCCCCTACTACTTATAGTCTAGTAGAAACTCTATATATACTATCTCGTCAATTAGAGCGTAGACAAAGGTATTAACTATATTATACTATAATAAAGTAAGATCTTGCTAGGCCGCAGTAGTAATAAGGGTTTAGAACGATTATCCAATAAGAGTCGTAGTATATATATCCTTAAAAGTATTTTTAGCCTATTAATCTCCTTAAATAACAATCCTTACCTTAAGTTTCTAAAGTATTCCCTTTTCGTCCGTTTTATAAATATATACCTACTAGTAACTTAGAATTTAGTACCTAGTAGCTTCTCTACAGTCTACAATAACGTATATATCTATCTTATTATAGCTCGCGAGGTACTTCTCTTCTACTTCTTAGAATCCCCCCTCGTAGGAGTAGCTATATAGAGCAGTATATTTTTAAAGTACTAGGAGTAGTATACCTACTTAGCTTTTTCGCTAGGGTAGAGAATAGTTGTTGAAGGGAAGGGCCATATGTGTGTGGCCTGGGCGAAGGTGCACGTACACTTCGGCGTTTACGCGGTATATCGGAGTTAGTAGCTCGCATGTAACGCGGCGCACCAATCTCCTTTAGGAGTACGCGTGCGCGAAAACAGTAAAAAGAAGACGATCGATCAATCAATACAACAGGGACAAAAGTGCCCATACAACCCCTACGAGCGTACACATCTACAATTCTTAACAATTAACAATCTAATACCCGTTATAAGTACTAAAAGACCCTCCAATACAATAGAAACGACAAACAAAAAGACAGATACAATAACCCTTAACGGACTAGCCAACTAGCCAGTCTAGTATAAGACTCTAAAGGGACGTACAATAACCTACAATATCTAGAATTAAATAGACCTAACAATAACTCTACCGAACGTCCAGATGGTCAAGCCAAAGGCACCATTACCATCAGACTTTACGCAAAGCGGTAGCACAACGGAGCCTGCCAGCACACTCATAGACCTTACAAAGACTAATCGCGAAATCTATACCTAGATACAATAGAACTATAATAACAATATACGCACGTACAACCACAAATCGACAGTAATACAAAAAATCTAAAACTAGATTACAAACACAGTATCTAAGAAATATATCGACACGTACTACGAGCTAGAAAATAATTTATATAACTAAATAGTTAACCTTAAAACTACAACTAGTATTTCTAATAATAAACTCTAAAGCACTATATAAACTAAATATAACAAACTCCTATAATAACATTAACTTAATACTAAAGTAAAGATCGAAAAATAACTAAATTAATAAGAGACTATAATACTTTATTCCTAAAAAACAAAAATACCCAAAACTAACAACACTAATAAGTAACTAAAAGAGCTACTAGTAATACTATCTAGATTAGTAGCCAGTTAATAGTCAACTATATACTAGATCAATAGTGACTTAGACCCTACCATCGCCACCATTACAGGCAACATACATCAATTCCTACACATTAATACCAATCAACTAGCAGTCGGCCTAAAGATCGATATCTCTAAGGGGTCGTTTAGCCCTATAACCAAGGAGAAAACCAAGCCAACAACTAATAAACGACATCACCAGACATACAGTTTAGGGGGCAACAACAGATGCCCTATCTATATATTCCATAAGCACCCACTACTAAAGTACAGATATACTATACTAAAAATCGTACCTAAAGACTAGGTACCTAATAAAACAACACAAAAAAGGATAAACAACTACCTAAAGGCAGATAACGACCTTACTAAGTGCATAAAAAAGGTCAAAGACAAGCTAAAAACGGAGGGTAAACTGGTTTCATAAAAGGCCTAACTATATAGGTAATATCTTGGAGCTACAAATACAATATAGCTTCATAGCACCTTTACAGTCTAACCATCGACGTTAGCCTACCTACTACACAAATTAGTAATATATAACAGTAGTACGAGCATCTACGTCTTTAATAACAAGGATAGGTTTATTAACCTACACTAACTAGAGGAAGGAGACCACTTTTGGGTAGGAACTATACAAGTCCCTATCAAGGGATATAGCGAAGTTAATATCTAGGCTATAGTAAACTATAATAGTAAAAAGGTAAAGCTTTACCTATATAACATTACTTACTACCCGAACTTTCTTACTAACCTAGTATTGTTCCATTACTTTAGGAAACTAGGTATATAGTAGGATATATAACTGGGGTAGAACTGCCTCTATAGGGTAGATAGTATATTTATCTATTACTTATACGAGAAATATAGCTAATAAGTTATTGAAGATATACCTATAGATATAATAGAAAGGGTATTGTTCTTAGTAATAAAAAATACTAAATAAAAGAAATGAAATCTCTATAGTACTACTAATCTATAGTACTATAGGATAGGCTACTTAGGAGTAGGCGTTCTTAAGTACTTCGTTAGTACCTTAAGGGGTATAAGTATTATTGAAAAGAACTAGATAAGTAAGATAACGATTACCGACTATAACACCTACATAACCTTAAAAACAAAACAAATAATATCATAAATTCCTTATAAATCTCTCTAATAGTCCCGGCTAGGTGACCATATAGCTATTAACTTCCATACTATTAACCTAGTAGGTTATAGAGGGTATATATTAGTAGTAATGTTCATAGACTAAACGATAGGATATATATAGGACTATTACTTACTAAACCGTACAACAACTATACTAAAAGAGATTATTTAATAGTTTATCGCTATAATAAACATCTAATACTCTATAGTAGTAAGGGTTTTTGAATATAATAGCGAGATCGCGGCCATATATATATAAGTACGCGAGGTAATTGAGGAGGCTAGTCGACGTCTTGAACTATCGGTACCCAATACTTAGGTCTAGAATAGAGGGGTAGAGAGGGTAGTAGTTATAATTAAAGAAAAAGCTAGAACTATAAGAACTGTTATAAAGCTGCTAGAAATAATATAGCTAGAAATTATCAGGGCGGCTACTTATACTTATAACTGGACGCCTTTAGTAGCTAGGGGGTAAAAATCACTATTTAAACTATTCTATTAAAACTACTAGAATATTAATATCGCTAAACCATACTAAGGTCATATATGTACCTACGGCTATAAAATATATACTCTTACGGTAGACGTATAGTTTGGACGGAGGAGATCCCGGAAACTATTACCAAAAGCCTAAATCGATTACCTTATTAGATATAGCTCCAGTAACTCATACTATATTTAGAACTCTATAATAAACTAAGTTATTACCTTAAGAGATATACTCTTTAATAAGAAAACCTACTTTAGTGGTAATATTACCGACTTAAAAAATAACCTTCGGCAGGTCGATATAGAAGCCTTACTAGCCTTACTCCAAAACTTGGATATAACTAATATACTACCTACATCAACAGTACACTATTACGACACAACTGATAAAGAATACAATAGTCTTCCCAATATCTACAATAAATTACTACAAGTTAAAGAAGAATAATACTGTTATATAAAAGCTTAGTTTTAACTAATAATACTACCTACCTTACTAAACTCGTCCTTTATCACCTAATTATTAGAAGTACTTGGGCTAAAGGGGTAGAGGAAGAGGAAGTATACTACTAACTCGCTAAAGAACGCGAAGAGCTAGGGTACCTATATAAGGCCTACCCTAAGGACTTCCTAAAAAACCATTTTTATAGTGGGTACTCTTATAAATAAATATAGGAAGAACTAGTCTCCTAATATAGAGGATACTAGCTAGATAGGAAAATACTATACTATTAATAATAGGGCCTAAATAGACCTTAACTACATTAATTATAGCTATAAGGTTAGTAGAGGCCTATCTATAGTAGTTAATAGAATAGATAGAGTAGATCATAACGTTGACGAGAAGGGAGGTTAAGTAGACTATACTCGTATTAATTATAGCCCTAAGGCCGTTATTAAAACCAATTAAGATATCACTATTAATAAAAAGGGGGGTTAACTAGACTATACCTACATTAATTATAGTTATAAGGTTAGTAAGAATTATGTCTAGGAAGTTAACTACTATAGGGTTAATTATCCCCTATTACTAAAGAACCATATAAGACTCAAAGGCCATCCATATAAAGCTGAATTTCTAAGGACCAAAAATAACTATATCCACAGCCACCAAGAGATAGACACCTAGGAGGTTATTAACCATAAGGAAGTAAGAGGATATTAAGTCCTTAGCTACTACTAGGTATATATATATAAGTACAATAAAAACGGGAAACTTATCAAACATAAGGCAAGACTTATTGTAAAAAGAGATTAGTAAGCTAAAGATATAGTTAGGGATATATACACTACTACATTAACTAGCCTATCGTTTCAAACACTTATAACTATTATTACTAGGTATAATCTCGAGCTTCTATAATATAATATAATTAATACGTTTATATATACCCCTATAAATAAGATTATATATATAGAGATATTACTAGGCTACAAAGAAGCCGGTAAGGTATTACGTCTAAAAAGGGCATTATATAGCCTATAATAATTACTTTTATTTTAATAATAATACTTTAAAAATAGTCTAAAGATAATAGGAATAAAGCGCATTACTAGTAAGGACTACTACTAGCGAATAGGGAAGATACTCTTCTTCTTTTATATTAACAATTATATTCTAGTATTTCTACCCAAATACTGTAGTAAAGCTATAGAACTTATAGACTACCTTAAGGAGATATATCACCTTAAAGGTGGGGATAATCTTTACTAGTTCTTTAAGATAGAAGTAACTAGAGATAGAGGCAATAAGAAGTTATAGTTATCGCAAGTAGTGTACGTAAATAAAATTAATAAACTCTATAAAATAGGCTCACCTACGTACAAGCACAGAAGGACCACTAATATCCCCATAGGACAAGAAGAGCTATTCCTATCGTTAGGAGTTACTAGCTACTAAAGTGTCAACGCGTACTAAAAGAAAGTAGGATTAATTATATACTTAACCGTTATAACCCGACCAGATATTACGTTCATAGCTAGCCGACTAACTAAAAACAACCAGAACCCCAATAACAACCACTATAGGACCACTAATCGCATCCTCCTATATATAAAAGAAACCGCATATCTTATACTAGAATACGACGGTCAGATCAATACACTAGTTATAGCTTCGGACACCAGTTTTATAAACAACTTATCTAACCATAAGTCGTTATAAAGATATACTATTAAACTCTTCAGTAAACTTATTAGCTAGAGGGCAAACAAATAATTAACTATTACAATATTAACAACAGAAACCAAGTTACTTACTCTATCTCAAACAATAAAAAAGGTAATATTCGCTAATAGGTTAATATTAGCCCTATAACCAAATATCTCTAAAACAACCACCCAAGTTACTATTTAGTATAATAACTAGCAAACAATACATCTAGTCAAGAACAACCTCGTTAAACTATAGACAAAACTCCGATATATCGATATCCACAACTACTAGCTATACTAAGAGGTAATAAAAAGCACTATCGATATAACCTATATACCTACAACAAGAATAATCGCTAACGGACTCACTAAGGTACTAAGCAAACAATAATTCAATAACTTTATTAATATACTAAATCTAAAACAAAGAAAGGATATAAATACCTTATAATTACAGATACTTATATAATACTATAGGGGCAGATTGCGCCCTTTAAAACGACCTAATCTAAAGGAGTATATTAAAGGGAAGGGCTATATATGTGTGGCCTGGGCGAAGGTGCACGTACACTTCGGCGTTTACGCGGTATATCGGAGTTAGTGGCTCGCATGTGACGCGGCGCACTAATCTCCTTTAGGGGTGCGCGTGCACAAAAACAGTAAGAAAAAGACGATCGATCAATCAATACAACAGGGACAAGAGTGCCCATACAACCCCTACGAGCGTACGCATCTACGATTCTTAACAATAGTCCTCTCCTAGAACACTAGAGGCCACAGTCTTAACCGCGGGCCCCCCGTCACCTAATACGGGCCTATTATTATAGGAGCTTAGCCTAAAGGGAAGGTCTTCCTTTACCCTCAAATTAATGTAGTTTCTTCCCTAATAGAGGTCAAAGGCACACTTATACCTAGGGTTTCTAAGACTCCTCCTAGGCCTAGGGATAGAACTTATACTATTACTATATCTAACTATAATAAGACTTTTAAGTCTATTATTCTAATATACTACTACTTCTAGGCTAGTATTAGCATTCTTCGCCTTTTACTTTATCTTTACTCGTTTTCTATCCTTTCTAGTACTACTAAGGAAAGTAGTTTATTAGGAGGTACGTAGAATAGTAATTAAAGACTCTTTATAGATCGATTCGTATATATAAACCGCCTTAGGAGCGATGAAAGCACGTCTTTTCCTCCACCCCTTTACTCTAAGTGCCTCCTCGAGACTAGTAAAGAACAAGGTAGGTAGAGTTAGTAGTAGCGTTATTAGCTCAAATCAAGCTTCTATATACTTTAGGGACAATAGTACTATATATTCTTTAGTATTTTTATTTTTAACGTATTATATTTTATTAAATTCTTTATCTATAGTATATATATACTCTAGAGATATTATCCCTATAGGTAAGACTTTTAGTTATATAAGAAGAGTATTAAGCTCGTTTATGTCGAGGTCTTTAAGGTTATCCTATAGCTCGTTAATATCTCTATTAAAAAACTCGGTTTCTTTAAAAACAATATCTTATATTATAATAATACAGGTAGTAAGCGGATTCTATACGTAGTAGGAGTTACTAGTACAAGTTACGGGCTAGAGCCCTGTGTAGGCTAAGGCTATGCCTGTGCCGTACAGACTACTGTGGGACGTACTTAAGTGTAGCAGAATGAACAGTAAGGGATCTGTTCATTACGTACCTTTTGCTGAATAAGCTAAGGTGTGCCTTTGGCTTAATGGTTCGTTGTATCTGCTGCTGCATTTGCCCTATGTGGGGCCTACACCGTTACAGTACTGTAACTAATAAGGTAGTCTATCTATCCTCTTGGTTAAAGCTTTCTCGACTTATTTTTACTTAGTTATATATCTATTATAAGTATATATACTTTATAGCTATATGCCCAAAGGTGGGCTTAGTAAGACTTCCTAAGATCTAGACTACAAAACTATATATAGAACTATTCGAAAGGCGTTTTCTAGCCGCGTGCTACTGATGGCGTCCTGTTGTATAAATACGTCACGGCAGTAACGATTTTGGGCTATAGTATCTTAGGGAACTTACTTGCCTTATAAAGGGTCCTAGCCTTCTCCTTAATAACTACTGCGATTCGCTCGGCGCCTCCGTTCTAAGTCTGTGTATTTAGTATAAAAGGTTCAAGAACTATTCCTTAAGATTAAAGGTAGGTAGTAACTTATTAATAAATCGTTACGACCTTATGATCGTACTTAAAGATCTTAACCTATATACCGTATTATATCTTTATTATAGCTATATAGAGGTTAAATACTTTTAGAAGTGTCTCTATTGTACGATACTTAAGGTAGTAGTCCTATAAGTATCCTATAAGTCGGTCTAAGAATATTACTATAGACGTATAGCCTCTATATTCTTAAGAACTAATCGAATAGAAGTTAAATACTACTCTTAATCCTAGTTTTACCTACGTTATAGACTCGTAAGGGGCGTGTTAAATAATTCGTCTTATCTTCCCTTTTCTATATACTAAATAATTAAGTACCTTATTATATAGGTTACCTATAATCTTTATACTTTAAGAGGCGTTAATAAAGTATTCTAGTACCTCCTTACTTAAGTAACCTAGTCTCTAGTACTACCTAAACAACCTTCTAGTAAGTCTTTTATACAGTATAAACAATATACAGCACTACTTCACTTATATAACAAATCCTATTTTAATATTATTTTTAATAACTTATTATCTATTGTTACGGGCTAGGCCCTTCATATGTGATGCTGCTGGCTAAACTCGGTACTAGAGTGAGATATAAGGGATATAAGGGATAAAAGAATATATAAACGTAGATTAAGGAATAAGAAACCTTCTTTCCTTATCTAAGGATTCTTAGTCGAGAAAGGAAGTATAAGTTATAATATTATTCCTACTAATCCTTAATATAATCCTTAGATCCCCTATCTAGGGTTACGGTAATATAGTATAAAGAATACTTAATAAAGAGATAATAGATATATAAGGAACTTAATAGGGTACGATGCTTAACTAACGAGAAGTATAATTAATCGATATAATTGAATCCCTTTAGTAGTAGATTAATGCTCTAAAGGCTAAATGGACCGTTTAACTATAATAAGTACTACCTATATATACGAAATTCAATGGCTGAAGTAGTGACTGGGATATATGGATACTAGTAATGAAGGCAAAGCTGAAGGTGGATGGCCTAGCGATTGGAAATGACGACTTATAGCTATACTACGTCTATAGCTCGCTCGACTCGAACGTCCAAGCTATAGTACTACCGTTATACATAAGGTAGAGAGGACTGATATATAGGATGTGGCTAGACTAATATAGTATCTCGAACGAATTTTCGATGACCCTAATAAGGCAAAAAAGGCTAGGCAACGACTTAGAGACCTCGAACAATAGCAGTTAAGTTTACTAAAGTACCTTATAAAGTTCGAACGAACGCTCTATAAAGTTAACGCCGATTCTTAGCCTAACGACGCAAAGATTATAGCTTTAATAGGAGGACTGAATAAAGAGGTAAAATAGAAGCTGAATACATAGCTTACTCTACTAATAAAGTATAATGACTTTATTAGGGTTCTCTTAGCCCTAGAAGGCTAGTACGATATAGGGTATAGAAACTATTAGGAATAAGGATAACGAATAGAATGGGAATAGATTAAAAAGGTTGTAAGGGTTGTACTAGTAGTCTCTCTAGAAAAATAGAACGATTAGTGAAATAAAGGAAAATACGTATAATATAGCTCCTTGAAATACTAGGTTAAGTAATATAACTTTTAATCTATATAAAGCCGATTACCCTTACTAGCCTAAGGAGTATAAGTTATTAGAAGAACGAAATTAATAGTAAGATAGACTGGGTCGTTTGTAATGGACTGGGAGACTGATTCTAGTGGCTAAGAAAGGGGGGGGGTAATGTTATGGACCAGGCCCTTTATATGTGATACTGCCGGCTAAACTCGGCACTAGAGTGAGACATAAGGGATATAAGGGATAAAAGAACATATAGATGTAGATTGAGGAACAAGAAACCTTCCTTCTTCATCTGAGGATTCTTAGTCGAGAAAGGAAGTACGAGTTGCAACATTGCTCCTACCAATCCTTGACATCTATAGAGATTATAAAAGTAGTAGACGAGTATCCTATCTACTCTTCGTACATAATTCTAGTCTAGGCAGTTATTCTACCACATCCCTTATTACTATAAAAGGTAGTAGGAGACTAGATTTATTACGAATTCTTTATAGTAAGTAACGTTATATAAGTAGAGTCTTACCTTCTTCTCTCACTCTACGTCAGCTATTATATCTACGTTCCTATATTCTAGAATTAGGACTTATAAGGCTCCTACCCATAAGTAATCCCCTAGTTCAGCTACTCTAAAACCTAAGAATCGAGCTTAGTTATTAAATATATAGAGCGATAATCCTAAGTCGTATATCGTAGAGTTATATAATAGGTACTTAGTCTGGATTATAAATATAGAACGGTTACTCGTATACTACTTTCTCTATAATATATTAACTAACTCTATATACCGACTATATAGTTAGGTTTACTTCACTTCCTTCTCGTATTACTTATGGATCTTCTTTATATAGTCTACGAAGTCGTTATCGGCCTTAAGACATTTAGTAACCTTTTTTATAATATCGTTACTAGGCCTCTATCCTTTATATACTTCTTTTAGGAAGTAGTAAAAGTAGTTAGTAAGTAAGTATTGTAGTAGATTATATCTATAGTATATTAGTATCTCGTTTTAGGTCTATAAATTAGTAGCCCTATATCACTTCTTAGTTATACTCTAAAATATAGTCTCTTTTAGTCCTTCTTTTATTATAGTAAAAGCACTTCTTAAGGTTCTTAGTCCTATTAATAGGGTATCTATATAGATTTGTATATATCGTCGTACTTTTATAGAGATCTTACTAATCGAGGGGTTATCCGACTTATAGAACTTTACCTCGAACGTGGCGTAGAACGTAGAAATAGCAGTCTTTATAATAACCTTTAGGAAGTCCTCGCTCTACTCACTAAAGTCCCTTATCTAAACTAAATTAACTTCTTATCCCTTTAATATTACAGCCTCCTATTACTTAAACTAGTTCTCAATCTCGGCCTTCATAGTTATCCACTTTATAGCTACTTACTTAACAGTCTTCTCGTACTCCTCACGCACAGCACTCTTTTGTTTATTATTCGAGATCGAGGCCACACCCTTTAGCTTAACTATCCAGGTATAGAGGGTCTCCATAGAGTCACAGTACGCATTAACGTACTTTGCGGTTACTATTAATAGGACCTAGTTATAGAGCTCTCGTAGAATAGCCACTTTATACTCATAGATACGGATATTATAGTTATAGTCGCTCTAGAGCTATATATACTCTTTACAGTCCTCCTTAATAAAGTCTTAGAAGTATCTAGCTATCTCGTTCGATCGTACTTCTTCAATATCTAGTATCTATAATACCTCAATAGTTAATCCGCGGGTATATCGCAGTATACTTTTCTTCTTATAGTCGGAAAAGGCTAGAGGCTCCAGCTTTGGCATCCGCTTCTCGGGGTTTTTAGCACTAGGATCTACTTACTCCTAGACGTCTAAGTCAGTAACTTTACCCTAGAAAACCTTATACTAGGTCGGCCATTGACTGGGGTTGTTAAGGACAATAGATTCCATCTTTTGTTTATATTGTTATTGATTTGGGCTTATCGCGTGGGTTTTAAGGGACGTAAACGGGGTATTCGTATGTTTTATAGTTAATCGGATCTTCGAATAGCTTCGTTTTGCCTGTAGGTAGGCTAATTAGTAGGTAATTAGACTGTTAATTGTTCGAATATTTATCGGTGCATATTTAGGGGTTAATTGTGATGTATATTGTGCTTGTCCTTATCTAAGGCCTGTCCGTGTCCCTTACGCGCCTCCTGCTGACGTGTTCCCTGTGACTAAGCGCCTCTAGTGCGGCCCTCGGCCAAACATTTCTCCTAGCGCCTTCCTGGCATCCTAGTCGCTCTGTGTGTGCATCGCTTCCAGCGCCCCTGGCCTACCACCCTTTTTGACACTTATTACCTTACTAATTAGACTATAGAATCAGACTTTCTAGGCGACTAGGTTATTAAGCCTACTATTAATAGATAGACTAATAATAAGATAGGTCTAGACTAGATCAAATACTTCGATAAATATACTAAGAGCCACACTAAGGGTATCTATTAGATGCTTATTATTAACAGTTATAAGAGCCATTTATTAGCCAAATTCGATAATTACTGCAAACAGAACGCTATTATTACTATCAGTATACCTCCACATTTATCTTATTTACTCTAACTATTAAATATTGCACTCTATTTGCCTCTAAAACGCATATATGGCGATAAAATTAACCTCTTTATCTAAGCCTCTATAAACTATATTATAAAGTCCGAGTTCTTTATTAGCTTCCACCACGTATACTAAAAGGTTTTTATAAAAGAAAATATTAAATTAGTATTCCTAGGAGCTAGAATTACCCTATAGGACTTAGAGTATATTATTAGCAAGCTTAATATATATTTACGGACGCCTATACCCCTATAGACTAACCCTTTAATATTACTACCTTAGTAGTTACAAATACCCTCTAACTCCTAATAAACCATTTTATAATCTAATTTTATTAAAAAGTAGATTTCTATTTATTAGAGAAGTTCCCTAACTCTAATAATTAAAGTAGTCGAGTAATTATTAAAGGGTATATAAGTAATAGTACACTTACTTACTCTTTTGACCGATCGGCTTTGTATACTTAAGGATATAAATGTAGTACTTACTAAGTACTGGAGGGCTAAAAAGTCCTGTATATAACTTAGAGGGGCACTTAGTATAGAGGAATCTTAGGTTTTACTAGAGGAGAAACAAAAAGGGAAACGTCTAATACCTCGAGATAATAAAGAAGGGGGTCTATCAAAGAGGGCCCAGCCGGCTCGGAGACGCTGTGGTGTGTGTGGTGAGACTGGACATAATGCGCGAACCTGTTCTAAGGATGTGGAACTGTTTAAGGAATCGAATAGTGATAATGAATAGTTAATTGATTGTGTTATGGTTGAGAAATGTTGAATAATGTTGTGGACGTGGGAAAAAGTTCGTCGCTGACTGATATTCGTCGCTGACTGATGAACCACGTTAACTTTAGTTATAAAGTTATTATCAATATTATAGATTTTAATAATAAATTAGTTTTCTATATAGTAAGAATAGTAATAGTATTTAAGTATAATATATTCCTTTTGAAATATTCTAGGTATGATAGTATAAGAAAAAATAAGGGAGTACTAAATTAATATTTTTTAGAGTTATTTAACTTTTTTATAACAAAGATTAGGAGAATATCTTAATTAGTAATATTTAAAAGTACTATTATAGTAATGAATATCTAGGTTAAAGTTAGTTATATTTATTGTAATATATTATAGTATTAAAAAGCTTAAGAGGTACTATACTATGGTAAAAATAATTTTTAAGATCTATAAATAAAAAGACTTTAATACATTAAAAAAGAATTCTTTTATAAATAATATTTTAAGTAATTAACAAAATAGTAAGACTAGTTAATAGTCTAGTTCTAATACTATTAACTTTTAGTAACTACATATTTCTAAATTAGTATAAAACTTACACTATTTTTAAATATCATTATCTAAATAAATACTATATATTAAGTAATAGAGAAAGTTTAATAGTTATAATGTAGCTAATAAGCGAGTTAATTACCTAAACGTAACTACAGTATATTTCTAACCGATATATAATACCTAGAAAATCAATTAAATTCAAACTAGTTAAGATCCTCTTCTTTAGACCCTTCTTTAGCAAATTAACATACTCGCACATTATAACTAGTATTCCTATAGACGCTATATAGCTATTAGCCCGTTTCAGTCCTTAGTTAGCGACCACTACTTCAGTACATTTCCTCCTTGATCTAGACTATAACCTCCCTCTATAATTAAAAGTCCTCTACCTCGACTATAGTAAGGCTCCCTCCTTATCTAAGACGGGTTTTCTTTACCCTCTAGTGTCGACTAAATATATTATTCTCCTTTGAAAAGATCTAGACCTTAGACGTTAATAAAGAAATTTAATATATATACCCACAAGTTCCCTTAATAAATACTTTATAACTTTAATAATTAAATTTAGTAAGCTATTTCAATACTTATAGATTTAGTTCTTAATAAGTTTAGACTAAAAAGATACTTTTATTAAGTTATTTAGTATTTAAGAAGTCAATAGAAGACGTGTTATTAGAAGGGACCCTAGGGGAGTTAGGGTATATAACTTAATATTAAGTCTTAAAAACACACTGTTAGTACTTAAAGAAATAAGCCTAGTCCCTCTAAAACCTCCCTAAATGTTTTTAACCGTTAGAACTTATATAAAAGTCCTATAAAATATAGAGAAGAAGTCTTTATTTATAATATACCTTCTTTAAGGGCCTAAAATACCTAACGTCTAAGGACTAGAGTAAATAAAAGGAATAGACCAGTATATTAAGAGTAACGATATCGTTTTCCTTACAATATCTCTTAAAGTTAGTAGTATAGTGACTTTTGTAACTACTAATAATAAGGAGGCGATAGCTGCCTTGCGGACGCAGTTTTATATACTGATTAAAGTACTTAACCTAATTTAGGTCTCTTTTATTTATTATCTTTCCGTTCTCTAACGTTATAATAACCTAGTTACGTAATAAACCCATTTCTATATACTAGGTAAAAAGGTGATATTACCCTATAATAATAATATATAGTAAAACGCTATAGTCTAACGAACTAGCAGCCTAGATAACTATAACCTATTTATAGTTACTAGACTATATTATTTTTATATTTAAATACCTTTCGGCACTTATTACAACTATTCTAGACACAATCTAGCCCATCATAAACCCAGTCTCATTAAAGATATAGATATCTAAGTCCACAATACTACATATATTTCGCGATTATGTTCGCGATAAGCCAAAATCACGCGTCTATCGCGTCTAGGTCTCCGCATTAGGCCCTTTTATAGTCATGCTTACAAAAAAAAGCGCATTTGGAGCTATAGTTGTCATTTAACAAAGTTCAAAGCCCAGCACTTCCTAACTAGGGGCGCGTCGCGGTCAGCGAGTAGTCGATTAGCCATATCGTCCACACCACTATTCCGGGGAGGAAACGATCGGGAATCTAAATCGAGAATATACTCAACAAGCCTCTCTACTTTAAGTACCATCAAA
This sequence comes from Colletotrichum musicola, assembly GCA_014235935.1. NCBI lineage: Eukaryota > Fungi > Ascomycota > Sordariomycetes > Glomerellales > Glomerellaceae > Colletotrichum > Colletotrichum musicola. The sequence goes on along the minus strand of WIGM01000343.1, from coordinate 22,868 downwards.
TTCAAAGAATTAGGTATAGTATTATATTGGAATAATTCTCCGTTTAATCGGTCATATAAGATTAAAAAGAGTACTAAATATATATAGGCAGCGGCTCGTATACTAAGATTTAATCCTTTTTAATAGCTTAGACAACTAAATTCAATTAAACTTCTTTACTTTATTGTTACGACATTATTCATTATAGTGATATAACGCAATGAAGAAGTTTAAAGATAGTTCTATGCAGTCGACTAATTGACTCGATTGTCTAATCGACTCGCTTATTACCTACGTTATACTAAATATAAAGTTAATAATACTTTATATAGTTATATATAATAGTTTTGATATGTTGATAACTTTAAATCTCTTTATTTAAGTTTAGTTAAAGTACATAAAAACAAGATATTAATATAGGCTACTTTGGTTGATTTTGAAATATTAAAATAAGTATATAGTTAAAATATTTTAAGCACTTTAGACTTTCTAATTTATAGTTATCATTTTGTTAATATAAAACTAAAGAACTAAAAACCCTAGCTCAAATTTTTTAAAATAATAAGGTTATAAGTACTATTAATAATAGAGTAGACAATAGTTCTTTCAAGTCTCTAGAAGAATATTAAGAGATACTTGTACTAAAACAGGACTCTACCTACCTTTATAAATATTTAATTATTCTTAAAGAAATATTAGAAAAAGACTAAGAATATCGATATAAGGTCCCTCTAATTACTGTATACCTTAATATAAGAGAAAGTTATTATAAACTTTATTACTAAGTTTTAGACTAAGGGTATAATTATAGGTCTTGAAAAACTAGTTATTTATAAAATAATTATAATAGGAATTACTATTTTATAATAATATAGTATTTTTAATATTATATTATTTAATTTAAAAGTATATAACGATATAAAGAAGTTTACGTTAAGGATTATTAATAAAGTAAAAGAATATAGGAAATAAGCTAACTATAGGATAAATTGAAAGTCGTAAGTTAAAAAATAATAACAATTGAAGAATAATTTTAGTATAGTAGCTAACTATTTAACAAATAAGGTAGTAACTAATCTTTATACTAGATCAACTTTTATTAATAGGAGTCTTTTTAAAGTTAAGAGATATTATTTAGATTTATATATAATTTAAAAAAATTATTGCTTTATGTTTACTTATTTGTTAATGTAGATTAGATATTAGTATTTTTAAAATACAATTCTAGTTAGGAAGGGATTCTTATGAAGGTTTCTAAAGGTAAGTACTTATTAGTACGAGATATAAAGTAAATTGTAAGATTATATAAAAGAATTAATATGTAATACTAATAGTAACGTGGTTTACCAGTCAGCCGGACATATCAGTCAGCCGGACATATCAGTCAGCCGGACATATCAGTCAGCCGGACATATCAGTCAGCCGGACACTTTTTCCCGAACGCGCTCAAGTTCAAAGCACTTAAACATTCGATACGTTATTACTCTACAACCGTAATACCGATTTACTTATAAGAAGACAAAATTAATCTTATACTTAAGGCGATTCGAACTATACGCGCTAGAGGTAGTAAATTGAGTATTAGGCGTACAGCGACAACCTATGGAGTACCTAAGAGTACCTTATACGATAGAATGAATAACCGACCCAGACGCGAACAAACCCAGCCCCAACGACACAAACTCGATCCAATCGAAGAGAAGGTACTTCTCTAATACGTTATTAAATAGAATTCTAGAGGATTTCCCTTACGGCTCGCTAGTATAGAAGATATGGCCAATCTCCTACTGCGGGTATGTAATAGAGAGCTGGTTAGTAAGTATTAGGCGAAGCGATTTGTGGACTTGCAACCATCGCTAAAAACCAAATTCAATTGTCTGTACGATTACTAAAGGACTGTTTAAGAAGATCCCCGGGTTATTTCGAAGTAGTTTGTACTATTATACAATATAATAGCTAAATATAGGATCTAAGAGGGGGACATCTACAATTTTAACGAGACTAACTTTATAATAGGCATTATTACCGTATTAATAGTAGTAATACGTATCGATAAATACGGGAAAGCAAAGTCTGTTTAACCTAGTAACTGTGAATGGGCTATAGTAATTGAATGTATTAATTCGGGCGGGTGGTGCGTCCCTCCGTTCGTAATCGTTCAAGGCGCCTATCACCTTACTAGTTAAACCACAGAATCAGGGTTTCCAGGCGACTGGATTATTAAACCTACTACTAATAAATAGACTAATAATAATATAGGTCTAGACTAAATTAAATACTTTAATAAATATACTAAAGGTTATACTAAGGACGTCTATTAGATACTTATTATCGATAGTTACAAGAGTTATTTATCGGCTAAATTTAACAATTATTATAAATAGAATACTATTATAACTATTAGTATACCTCTACATTTATCTTATCTACTCTAGCTATTAGATATTACTCTTTATTTGCCTCTAAAACGTATATATAGCAATAAAATTAACCTTTTTATCTAAGCCTTTATAAACTATATTACTAAGTCTAAGTTCTTTCTTAGCTTTTACTGTACGTACAATAAAGTCTTCACAAAGGAAAATATCAAATCTACATTCCTAGGAGCTGGAATTAACTTATAGGACCCGGACTTTGTTATCCGAAAGCTTGATATATATTTACGGACGCCTATACCTCCTATAGCCAACCCTTTAATACTACTACCTTAACAGTCGTAAACACTATCTAACTCACAATAAACCGTCTTATAGTCTAATTTTATTAAAAGTCGGATCTCTAATCATTAAAGAAGCTCTCCGACTCTAATAATTCAAATAGTAGAGTAATTATCGAAAGATGCGTAGGTAATAGCGTACTTACTTACTCTTTTAACCGATCGGGTTTGTACACTTAAGGATATAAATATAGCACTTACTAAGTACTGGAGGGCCAAAAGGTCGCGGGTCTAACTTAGAGGAGCACTTAGTATAAAGGAACCTTAGGGTTTACTAGAGGAAAAACAAAAAGGGAAACGTCTAGTACCTCGAGATAATAAAGAGGGGGGTCTATCAAAGAGAGCCCAGCCGGCTTAGAGACACTGTGGTATATACGGCGAGACTGGGCATAATATACGAACCTATAATAAGGACGTAAAATTATCGAATAAGTCAAATAATAATAATAAATAATTAATTAAATGTATTATAGTTAAGAGATATTATATATTGTTGTGGACGTGGGAAAAAGTGTCCGGCTGACTGATATGTCCGGCTGACTGATGAACCACGTTATATACTTTTGTTTATAATTATTTCAAGTCCTTATTACCTTACTAATTAGACTATAGAATTAGAGTTTTTCAGTAACTAAGTTATTAAGCCTACTACTAATAAATAGACTAATAATAAGATAGGTTTAGACTAGATTAAATACTTTAATAAATATACTAAGGGTTATATCAAAAGTATTTATTAAATTCTTTTGTTAATAGTTATAAGAACTATTTATTAACTAAATTCAACAATTATTATAACAAGAACGCTATTATTACTATTATTACATCTTTATACTTATCTTATCTACTTTAGCTATTAGATATTACTCTTTATTCGCTTCTAAAACACATGTATAAGAATAAAATTAACCTCTTTATTTAATCTTTTATAAACTATATTATAAAGTTAGAGTTCTTGATTAACTTCTACTAAGTATACTACAGGCCTTTTATAAAAGAAAACATTAAATTTATGTTTTTAGAAGTCAGAATTACTCTTTAGGACCTAGAGTTTATTATTAATAAGCTTTATGAATATTTATAAATACCTACACTTCCTACTACTAATCCTTTAACAATACTACCTTAGTAGTTATAAATGCCCGCTAATTTATAATAAACCGTTTTATAGTCTAATTTTATAAAAATGTAGATCTTTACTTATTAAAAAAGTTCTTTACCCTAATAATTAAAGTAATTAAGTAATTATTAAGGGGTATATAAGTAATAGTACACTTACTTACTCTTTTAACTAATCGACTTTATATACTTAAGGATATAAATACAGTACTTATAAAGTACTAGAGGGCTAAAAGGTTATAAGTTTAACTTAGAGGAGTACTTAGTATTAAAGAATGTTCGGTCTTATTAGAAGAGAAGTAAAAAGGGAAACGTTTAGTACTTTAAAATAATAAGGAAGGGGGTCTATTAAGGAGGGCCTAGCTAGCTTAGAGATTTTATAGTATATATAGTAGGACTAGATATAATGCGCGAACTTATTCTAAGGATATGAAGCTCTTTAATAAATCGAATAGTAATAATAAATAGTTGATTAATTATATTATAGTTAAGGAATATCGAAAAATCTTATAGATATAGAAAGTTAATATTCGTAACTAACTAATAAACTACTAACGTAGTTATACTAGTAGAATTATAAAGTAAATATAAAGGAATAAAGAAGATAAGAAAAAAAGTTAAAATATAGTTAGTAGTACTAGAGATTTTATTAGTACTTAATAAGAATTTTTAAACTTAAAAAAGTTCTTCATAAATTATTTATCATAATAAAAGTGTTTATCTATAAGTTACTATAACTACTTTTAATATATAAGTTATACTATTTAGTATTCGTCGTATATTAATTACTATTACTTATATTATAAATATAGTCCTTAACTGTCGTAGTATGAGATTTAATACTAATAGACTTCTTATAACTTATTACTATTTATTAATATAATTAATATTAGTTTTACTATTTTTACTACTTATATTTTGCATAATATGGTTTATTAGTTAGCGACGTACTATTAGTACGTGATGTACGTTTTAGACCTCTATATCTAAAACGCTAAATATTTCTACTATAATTAATTAAATTAATTATAACTACTTAGAATCACTTAAACTACTTATTTCTATAGCTTCTAAATAGGTTCTTACATTATAGCCAGTCTTATGATAAATACTATAATGTCGTAAACCCGTTTAGCGACGCTTTAATAGACCCCTACCCTCTTTTCCTTTACCTACTCCGTTCTTAATAACACTCTTTTTAACTATAAGTTCTCTTGCTTAAGATCTATTAATCACTCCTCTATTCTGTAGTTGGGTTCTTTTAGCTCTTCACTGCTTACTGACTACTGTATTTGTATTCCGAAGATATTGTACCTTTTTTTGTAAAAGAGCAGTTAAGTGAGAAATAGACCATAAACCTTTGGAAAGTTTGTTAACAGTGTTGAAAATTAGAGTTAGAGAGGTTCCCTAGTATCTTAAGATTTTTTCCTTATAAGTAAAGACTAGTTTAGAGTTTTGTTAGTTATCTGAGGTGTTCCAGAAACCTAAGGGTCTAGTAATTTAATAGGAGTACTTGGGGTTTTTAGTATCTACAATGATATATTAAGCCTATAAAGTATAGTTTGGGGGTTAAAAGGGATAAGTATGGCTTTTCTAAAACCCCTAAGAACGTTTTCTAGGCTAAAGGCTTGAAAAAAGGTAGTTTTATATTTAAGAAAAAACTTAGGTTTAGTGATATATATAATCTAGGTCTTAATAAAGTGCTCAATCTAAGGACTATATCTTAACTTTAATATACTACTATAAAAGCTAAAGTCGAGAGGCCAAGTGAGATGTGATGAATGAGTAGGTAAGTAAAGAGTTATAATGTTGTTCTCTTTATAAAAGTCTTTAAAATTACTATTAACGTGGCTTTTATAACTATTGATTATAAATATTCGATATTTATTTTTTAATTGTAGTCTTGTATACTAGCTGAAATGCTAGAGCTATTCTAAGGTAGTATTGTTATTGGTCTACCTATTAGTAGTTGTCTTGATTGCCTAGGTGTCTGAAATCTAGTTTTCTAAATACCAGTTTATAAGATAGAAATGGCTCTGAATTACTAAAAAAGGCGGAATTGCAAAGCTATTATTACTAATATAATAAATCGCTATTACCTATTCCTAATTACTAGGTTAAATACTCTTTCGTTTCTTAATACTAGAACGTATAATAATTATTCTAGGCTGAATTATTCCTAATATAGAGCTAGATTTATTAAAGTTATGAAAATTATAGTTCTAAATATTGTATTTTAATTATATATTATTATTGATTAGAACTAAGGCTTAATAATTATAGGATCTTTATAAAGACCTTTCTAGTGGTTATATATACGATAAAACTATATCTTAAGTTCTACATATTTATTAATAAAGTATTCTATTTAGTGCTTTCTAACCGGTTGGGTATGATACTTTTAGAGTAGTATATTATTTATATTTTCTATATCCGCCTACTAGAGTGAAAACCCTCGTAGATCTATATTAAGGATATACTGGACGATTGCTTCTTTTTCGGTTTCTATTAAATTTAGGTATGCGTTGTAGCTATTAGCTTTTATAGTTTAGCCGTTTATTCTGTGACGAATAGTAGATTTAGATAGGTTATAGTATTTAGTAGTGTGTTAATCATTTAATTCTAGTTTTATTTAAATGATATTAACGTGGTTGATAAGCGAGTGTCGCAGATAAGCGAGTTTCGTAATAAGTTATAGTTATAAGATAAATCTAATTATAAAGTAATACTAAAAATATATGATTAATTAAAACTACTTAGAAACCTTTTTATTAGACGTTTCTTTAATAAATTGATATATTCGTGTATTATAACGGTGTTCCTATGGACGCTACATTGCCGTTGGCCCGTCTCAGTCCTTGGCCGGCGACTACTCCTCCGACGCGTTTCCTCCTTAGTCTGAGCTGTAGCCTCCTTCTGTGATTGAAGGTCCTCTGCTTCGGCTATAGTGAGACTCCCTCCTTGTCTAAGACGCGTTTTCTTGGCCCTCTGGCGTTGACTAAGTATGTTGTTTTTCTCTCGAAGGATTTTATTCTTAGACCTTAATAAAGCAATCTAATATATAAATTTATAAGCCCTCTTTAATAGATACTTAACTACTTCAATAATTCAAGTTAGAGAGCTATTTTGATAGCGGAAGATTCAATTCTTAATGAGTTCTGACTGAGAAGACGCTTCTATTGGGTTGTTTGGTGTCTACGAAGTCCACGGGGGAGGTATTATTAGAAGGGACCCCGGGGGTGTTGGGGTATATTACTCAATATTAAGCTTTGAAAGTATACTTTTAGTGCTTAAAGGAATAAGCCTGGCCCCTTTAAAACCTACCTAGATGTTTTTTACCGTAAGGGCCTGTATAAAAGCGTCGCGAAACGTAGAGAAGAAGTCTTCTTTTATAATATAGGTATTACTCTAGCATATCTTTTTTTTTTAATTTGTCGACTATATATACCTTCTTTAAGGGCCTAAGATACGTAATATCTAAGGACTAAATTAAATAAGAAGAATAGGCCAGTATATAAAGGATAATAATATCGTTTTATTTATAATATATCTCGAAGTCGGCGGTATAGTGACTTTTGTGTTTATTAACGATAAGGAGGCAATAGCTACCTTGTATATACGGTTTTGTATATCGATTAAAGTACTAAAGCTAATCTGGGCCTCTTTTGTTTGTTATATATCCATTTTCCATCGTTACGATAACCCAGTCGCGTGGTAGACCCGTTTCTATATACTAGGTGGAGAGGTGATATTGCCCTATAACGATAATGTATGGCGGAACGCTATAGCCCGACGAGCTAATGGCCTAGATAACTATAACCTATTCACAGTTACTAAGCTATATTATTTTCGTATTTAAACGCCTTTTAGTACTCGTTACGACTACTCTAGACACAATCTAGCCCATTATAAACCTAGTCTCGTCGAAGTTATAGATATCTAAATCCACAATACTATATTTTGCAACTATATTCACTATAAACTAAAACTATGCGTTTATCGCGTCTGGGTCTTTGTATTGGGCCCTTTTATAGTTATACTTGTGAAAAAAGCGCGTCCAGAGCTGTAGTTATTACTTAACAAAGTTTGAGGCCCAGCGCTTCCCAACTAGGGGCGCGTCGCGGTCGGTAAAAAGTCGATTAGCTATATCTTCTATACTACTAATACGGGGAGGAAACGATCGGGAATTTAGGTCGAGAATATACTTAACTAGCTTCTCTTCCTTAAGTAGTAATAAATTCCACAAATTAGGTATAGTATTACGTTATAATAGAATGCCCTTTAGTCGCCGATCTAGTGTCCTAGAGTAGACTGAGTATATCTTAGCTGTAGCCCGAGCGCTAAGATTTGGGTCATTTCTGATAGCTTGAAGGGTAAGTTGTATTTGAGATTCTTTACTACTTCGCGCCATGATTTGTTATAGTAGAGAAATAATAAATTATATTATTATGTTGTAGTTATAATTTGTTACGACACTCGCTTATCTGCGACACTCGCTTATCAACCACGTTAATTATAAGATTAATTCTATTTTTGCAATCGATGTAGGATATATTTTTAGTAGTATTAAAGTGATTAGTAATTAAGAGATACTAAAAGTCTAAAAAGTATGTCGCTTACTAATACTACATCGCTTACTAATGAACCACGTTAGTATACTTTATAGAGTAAACTATAATATCTTTAAAATAGTCATAATAACTAAATTACAAATACCTATATTTTACTAGTATTATTATTAGTCTTTTTATAATTAAGCTAAATCTTAAGTTATTTATATTTTACTTTTAATTTAAATTCTAACTTTACTATATTTTATTTTCTTAGTTTTGAGTTAAACTTCATAGTTAAACATACTTTTAATATATATAAACGAGTACTATAATAGTCCTTTTTTAGTCTTATTATAGTTTTATTTACTAATTAATTATATTTACTATTCTTAGTAATATTACTGAAAATTACAATTTAGTTAAATTTTCTGAACTCTTTAGTTATTTTTATATAACTAATAATTATAAATAACTAACTATTAAATAAAATAATATAATAAATTATATATGTAATACTAGTAATAGTTATAGTTAATAAGAGAGCTAGATAGATAAGCGAGTTAGATACTCGATAGCGACTAGTTTACGTTCCTAACTAATATATAATACTCATAAAGTTATTTAAATTAAAACTAATTAAGGTCCTCTTCTTTAGACATTTCTTTAGTAAATTAATATATTCTCGCGTTACACCTTATATTGCTATAGACGCTATACTAATATTAATCTGTCTTAGTCCTTAGTCAGTAGCTACTACTCTAGTACGTTTTCTTTTTAATCTATACTATAAGTTGCTTTTATAATTAAATATTCTTTACCTTACTTATAGTGAGACTCTTTCTTTATTTAAGCTAGGCTTTTTTAGTCCTGTAATGTTAGTTAAGTAGGTTATTCTCTTTTTGAAGGATTTTGTTTTTACATTTTAGGAAAGTAATCTAATATATAAATCTATATGCTCCCTTTAATAAATACTTAATAGTTCTAATAATTAAAGTTAGTAAGTTATTTTAATAGTAGGAGATTTAATTCTTGATAAGTTTGGACTGAGAAGATACTTTTGTTAGGTTATTTCGTGTTTGAGAAGTCTATAAAGGGGGTATTGCTAGGAGGGACTCTGGAGGTGTTAGAGTGTATAGCTTTATATTAAGCTTTAAAGGTATACTTTTTGTACTTACAGGGATAAGTCTAGTTCTTTTAAAACCTTGCTAGATATTTTTGACTATAAGGACTTATATAAAAGTGTTAGAAAATATAGAGAAGAAGTCTTCTTTTATAATATAGGTATTACTCTAGCGTATTTTATGTTTAATTTATTAACTATAACGTAGTTTATTAGTTAGTCGGATATATCACTTAGTCGGACACTTTCTCCTACGTTCGCAACATACGTTAACATTTTTCAACTATAATACATTCAATTAACTATTCATTATCGCTATTCGACTCATTTAACGATTCTATATCCTTAGAATAAGTTCGCGCATTATGTCCGGTCTTACTATTCATACTATATTGTCCCTAAGCTAGCTAGGCTCTCTTTAATAAACCCCCTTCTTCATCCTCTCGAGGCACTAAACGTTTCCCCTTTTATTTCTTATCTAATAAAACCTAGCATTCTTTAATACTAAGTATTCTTCTAAGTTAGACTTATAATTTTTTAGCCCTCTAGTACTTAGTAAGTACTACATTTATATCCTTAAGTATATAAAACTCATTAGTTAAAAAAGTAAGTAAGTATACTTTTATTTATATACCTTTTATAATTACTTAATTATTTTAACTATTAGAGCTAGAAAGTTTTCTTAATAAGTTAACATCTATCTTTTAATAAAATTAGATTACGAAATAGTTTATTATAAGTTAGAGAGTATTTATAACTATTAAAGTAGTAGTATTAAAGGGTTAGTAGTAGAAGGTGTAGGTATTAATGAATATATACTAAGTTTATTAATAATATAATTTAGATTCTATAACCTAATTCTAGCTCCTAGAAATATAAGTTTAATATGTTTCTTTCTAAAAACCTTATAGTATATATAATAAAGGGAATTGATACGGACGTATCACGAATTGATACGGGCGCATCAACCTTAGGGACGCATCACTTTTACCCCTTCCTATTGGTCCAAAAATAATAGACTTACCTGTACTTCCCTCTGAAAGCGGTGAGTTCCTACTTCTTAATAGTAGCTATTTTAGCTGTTTTTCTCTACCTCACTAACCCACAAAGCTTTATTTGAGATTTATAAAAGTAGCTAGTTATTACTTAGTTTTATAAATCTTAATTAGGACTCTTAAGTAGCCGTTTTGTAAAATTTAATTAATAGAAGTTATGTATTTTAATTATAGTGGATTACTCAATAAATCCTAATTACTCCTAATTACTCTTAACTAATTTCTACTAGTTCTACCTCCACCAAATACTAGGCTATAATTACCGCCCACTTATACGCAAACTAGTTATTTTACCTATGCCAAGAACTATTTAGCTCTATATTTGCTACTAAGATAAGTTTGGTTAACTACTAGATTGCCCAGATCTAGTCCTTGTTGCTATCGTTTTGTTCCGGTTTTTAGGTGGTCGTCTATGCCGACGTTCTAGGGGAGGCTGCCTAGCTGGCTGCCTCTGTGGCTATTCCTTAGTCTTATTATCGTTAGGGATAGCCAGCTTAGAAGGGACTGCGTCTATAGTATTTCTAGGCCTACTACGAAGAGCCCCGGTAATCTTTAGGTCTAGGATTCGACAATATGGGTCCTGTAAAGTCGTTTCTCGTAGTCACTACTGGGGATAAATATCCTACTTGCTAAATGAGCTTAAGTCTATGAGTTTCTTATAGATCTTATAATAATACGGGATACTATACTCTATAGATACTAAATAATCGTTAGTATAGTCCCCAAGTAGGACTAGTCTTGGGTTCTAGCTAGTTAGTATAGTCTTTTTAGCTAGTAAGTACTGCTTTATAATTAGGTTGAGAGCTTTTGATGAGAGTAGTGCCCGGAATTGGCCAAGATATTGTGACTGGCTGCGACTATGCTCTTGACTTGCTAGTACTTTATCCTTGGTATAAGTTTGAGTAAAGGACCGCTCCTAGTCCCTAATTATATCCTATATAATATTAACAAATCGATATAGATAACTAAGGCTATTAAGTAGGTAGCCCTTGATATTGTTGTTGTTTGCTTCTGTACTAGAAGTGATACAGACACTAAAGTTCCGGTAGTAGTGAATAAAATAGTGGGTCTATTGTGTTCTTATGGGTATATAAGTCCTATATAGATAGTGCAGGATTGGCCGCTGGTCGTCGAATACCTTGTAGAGATTGGCCCAGGCCTTTTTATGAGCTTCTTCGGTCTCAGCAAATACAACAAACTTCTATATATCCAAGACCCCACGATAGGTATAAGGAATGCTGTCGTTTGCTGGGGTATAGATGTATCCCCGGTCCTTATTACTAAGTTTAGCTATAGTTATGGATAGTTCCTCCCTTTTGGATTCACTAGAATCACTATTATGATCTTTATCCTTTAGCTACTTTTGTTTAGCTTTAAGAAGGACATTAGAATTAATGTGGTGGATATAGAGTTGCTGTTGTACTCCAGGGAATTATTAGTTTAAGGCCTTCTTTATCTACTTATTATAGTCGGTAATAATAACATCGGGTTAGCGGATAGAGCTCTAGGTGGCAAACTGATAGATACTGTTGGAGAGGAACTGAAACCCTTTAAGTCGCTTATTGTCGATAAGGCTAAATACTGTATTAAATATAGAACTAAGATAGGTATGTCTAGTAGCTTAGAATAATAGTAGTTTGAACCGATTTGTATTATATATATTATTAAAGTTAATAACCTCGGGGAATCGTTTCCATATCCAGAGGCAGTAAGGAAAGGTCCATACAAGACCAACAAGCCGATTAGAATCATCCTTATCCCACTTCACAATATAAGGAACCCTACGCTTATTAAAGAGCTTAATTAGTACTGTACTTAATAAGTATCTATCTAGTTTTTCGCGGTTAATAAGTGCTCTAGCGTTGTAGATATCCCGTTGTGTGAAGTTGGAGTCAGGGAACTGTTCTTGAACAACAGCACGTACATCGCGAGCCCAGATACCAACGCGACGACTTGTTGTCTCGATTGCAGTCTTAGTAGATTCGTCCAGTCTTCTATGGGATAGATGTGCAGAAGCGTCAAGGGTCGGCCCATGGTTGTGCTGGCTGTGCTCAGACTTCGGGTGGTACCGTAAAAGCCACTTCCCCTTTTGTAGAGCCTCTATAATAATCATCTACTAATATCTACACTTCCGGGACTTCTATTATCGAATACTAGTACTACGACTAGGCTTAGGTTCTCTAAATCGATTACACTATAATATATACCGAACTATTCGACCACCACACTTTAGTCCATTATATTTTATAATCCCAAACCTATTGACTTTTGTAAAAGTATTGACTCGGTTAAATAGGGATTCTATCGATAGTTCTGGGTCGCCCGGGATTAGTGGGTTTAAAATAGTATTGGGTGTAGGTGAAGAGGACTTTTTGGATAGATTGGATAATAGAGTATAGAGTTAAGGACTGGTTAATAGTTAGGTAGATCAGGGTAGAGAGTAGGGTAGAAGAGAATTAGAGGCAACCGAAGTTACAGCTAAGGAGTGGGATAAATAACCCATCCACTCTTAATATCGTTAGACTCGTTCGTATACTTGAATAGCCTTTTCGGTTAAGGCCCTCTTTTTTCTAATAACCTTTCGAACTATACTTAATATAGAGGTAAACTCGGCGGGGGTTAGTTCTGGTCTTAACTCAAGTTGTTGGGTGTCTAATTAAGGGTGGTTTTGTTAGTAAGAGGGTAATAGGCCGTATTCTAGACTAAGTATAGGTATCTTGATCTTCTACTAGTGTTTGTGAGGAGGATACTAAAGAGCAAGCCAAATCTTGTAGTTATTATATATCTCGATAATAGCAGTATCATACCCCCGGAGTCCATGGGGCTCTGGGATAGAGGTAAACGACTACGGGTGGGAAGCAAAGATGTTATCGAGTCCACTATCATCGCCGATCCCATAGTAAAGTCCAATACTAGAGCTACTACTGCTAGTGGACGGTATAGGTGATGGTTGGTGGAGGTCGGTCTGTTGCCGTTGACGTTTCTTAGAACGTAACTGGTCCAAAGGACTTGGACTTTGTGTGCGATGCTTTGGGTTCCGTCGGGATTTAGGTGATAGATTAGAGATAGTACTAAGAGAAGCTATTGTGGTAAATAGAATATAAGTTTTGTAATAATGAATAGGTACTGTTACGACGTATTAAAACGTGGACTTAATAGGCTAGGTGGTAGAGTTAGTGGTTTAGGTAGTAGTACTTGTAGTATAGCTAGTAGAATTAGAGTATACTAATAACTTTTTTTGGACTAATAGGAAGGGGTAAAAGTGATGCGTCCCTAAGGTTGATACGCCCATATCAATTCGTGATGCGTCCATATCAATTCCCATAATAAAAGCCAATAAAGAACTTAAACTTAGTAATATAATTTATAGAGGCTTAAGTAAAAAAGTTGATTTTATTATTATATATACGTTTTAAAGGCGAATAAAGAGTAGTGTTTAGTAATTAGGGTAGATAAAATAAATATTTAGTAATTAGGGTAGATAAAATAAATATTTAGCAATTAGGGTAGATAAAATAAATATTTAGCAATTAGGGTAGATAAAATAAATATAGAGGTATACTAATAGTAATAATAGCGTTCTATTTATAGTAATTATTAAATTTAACTAATAAATAGGTCTTATAATTATTAATAATAAGTATTTAATAGATGCCCTTAGTATAGCCTTTAGTATGTTTATTCAAGTATTTGATCTAGTCTAGACCTGTTTAATTATTAGTTTAGCTATTAGTAGTTGGTTTAATAACCTAGTTACCTAGAAAACCTAGTTTTATAGTCTAACTAGTAAGGTAATAGGTACCTTAAAAGATCACAAACGGAGGGATATACCACCTACTTAAATTAATATATTCAATAACCATAGCCCATTCACAGTTACTAAGCTAGATAGACTTTGCTTTAATATGTCTATTAGTACGTATTACTATTATTAATATAGTAATACTACCTATTATAAAGCTAGTCTTATTAAAATAATATATATCCTCTTCTCCAATACTATATTTAGCTATTATATTATATAATAGAGCAAATCACTTCTCAATAAGCTTAGGATCTTCTTAAAGGGCCCTTTAATAACTATATAAAGAATTAAATTTAGTCCTTAGTAATAGTTATAAGTCCACAAACTACTTAGCCTAACGCTTACAAATAGGCTCGCCATTATACACCCATAATAGGAAATTAGCTATATCTTCTATACTAACAAGCTATAAGGGAAATCCTCTAGAATTCTGTTTAATAACGTATTAGAGAAGTACTTTCTCTTCAATTAGATCGAGTTTATATTATTTAGGTTAGGTATATTTTTATTAGGGTCGATAGTTTATTCTATTATATAAGGTACTCTTCGGCACTCCGTAGGTAGTCGCTATACCCGCAATACTTAATTTACTACCTTTAGTGTATATATTTTAAATCACCTTAAGTATAAGAATGAATTTTTTTATATATATATTAGTATTGTAGTTATAGGGCAATAATATATTAAATATTTGAGTACTTTAAATATAAGTGCGTTTGGGAAGAAGTGTCCGACTGAGTAATATATCTAACTAACTAATAAACTATGTTACCCTTTCTTTAAGGGTCTAAAATACTTAACGTTTAAGGACTAGAATAAATAAGAGGAATGGGTTAATATATAAAGAGTAACAACATTATTTTCTTTATGATATATTTAAAAGTTAGTAGTCTAGTCGCTTACATAACTATTAATAATAAGCAGGCGATATTTACTACTTATATATAGGTTTATATATTAATTAAAGTATTAATCTAGTTTAGATGTCTTTTATTTATTATCTATTTATTTTTAAATATTATAGTAACCTAGTTATATGAGAGATTTATTTCCATATACTAAGTTAAGAAGTAATAACTATTATGTTATAATAATAAAATATAGTAGAACGCTATAGTCTAATAAACTAATATTCTAAATGACTATAATCTATTTATAATTACTAAGCTATACTAGTTTTATACTTAGACTATTTCAAGTATTTATTATAACTATTTTAAATATAATTTAATTTATTATAAGCCTAATCTTATTAAAGTTATAAATATTTAAGTCTATAATACTATATTCTAGAATTCTAGTTATTATAAGTCAAAACTATACATTTATCGCATCTAGATCTTTTTATTAAGTCCTTTTATAGTCGTACTTATAAAAAAAGTGCGTCTAGAGCTATGGTTATTGTTTAATGAAGTTCAAGGCCTAGTACTTCCTGATAGGGAGCGCGTGGTAGTCGGCGAGTAGTCGATTAGCTATATCTTCCATACTACTAATATAGAGAAGAAGCGGTTGGGAATCTAGATTGAGAATATACTCCACTAGCTTCTTCTCTTTAAGTATAGTTAAATTCTATAAGTTAGGAGTAGTATTATATTATAATAGAGTGCCTTTTAGTCAGGTAGTTAAGGTTAAATATAGTACTAATTATTTCTAATTATAACTTAAATATTAAAATTTACGGTTTGATTAATCGTCTAGATAGCTAGAGTTAATTAAACCTCTTTATTATATAATATTATTATTTTATTATAGTATTATGTGCGTTATGAGGTAGAACATTAGTTAGTCGTAGTCGGGTATCTAGCTTACCTATCTGTCTAGCTCGCTTATTAACTACATTATAGTTAGTTATAGTATCAAATAATTAGTATATTAAGACTAAACCTACTTTTATAGTAACGTGGTTCATTAGTCAGCGACAAATATCAGTCAGCGACGAACTTTTTCCCACGTCCACAACATTATTCAACATTTCTCAACCATAACACAATTAATTAACTATTTATTATTACTATTCAATTTATGAAACAATTCCACATCCTTAGAACAGGTTCGCGCATTATATCCAGTCTCGCTACATACACTACAGTATCTCCAAGCCAGCTAAGCCCTCTTCAAAAGACCCCCTTCTTCATTATCTCAAAGTACTAGACGTTTCCCTGTTTATTTCTCCTCTAATAAAACCTAAATTTCCTCTATACTAAGTACCCCTTTAAGTTATAAATAGGACTTTTTGGCCCTCCAGCGCTTAGTAAGTACTATATTTATATGCTTAAGTAGACAAAGCCGATCGATTAAAAGAGTAAATAAGTATACAATTACTTATACACCCTTTAATAATTACTCAACTACTTTAATTATTAGAGTTAGGGAACTTCCCTAATAAGTAGAGATCTACCTTTTAATAAAATTACATTATTAAACGGGTCATTAGGAATTTGAGGACGTTTGCAACTACTAAGGTACTAGTATTAAAGGGTTAGTCTATAGGGGTATAGGCGTCTACAAATGCACATCAAGCTTACTAATGACATACTCTAGGTCCTATAGGGTAATTCCAGCTCCTAGGAATACTAATTTAATATTTTCTTTTATAAAAACCTTCTAGTGTGCGTAGTAGAAGGTAATAAAGAACTGGGACTTTGTAAGATAGTTTATAGAGGCTTAGATAAAGAAGTTAATTTTATCGCTATATATGCGTTTTAGAGGTAAATAAAGTATAATAATATCTTATAACTAGAGTAGATAAGATAAATATAGAGGTATACTAATAGTAATAATGATGTTCTACTTGTAGTAATTATCGAATTTGGCTAATAAATAGCTCTTATAACCGTTAATAATAAGTATCTAATAGATATCCTTAGTATAGCTCTTAGTATATTTATTGAAGTATTTAATCCAGTCTAGACCTATCTCGTTACTAGTCTATCTATTAGTAGTAGGTTTAATAACCTAATTGCCTGGAAAGCCTGATTCCGTAGTCTAATTAGTAAGGTGATAAGTATCTTAAACGATTACAAATGGAGGGATACACCACCCGCCCAAATAAATATGTTTAATAACCGTAGTCTATTTATAATTACTAGGCTGAATAGACTTTGCTTTGCCGCGTCTATTAGTATATATTCCTACTATTAATATAGTAATAATACCTGTTATAGAGCTAGTCTCGTTGAAACTGTAGATATCTCCCTTTCTAATCCTATATTTAGGTATTATATTATATAATAATATAAACTATATCCTAATAATCTTAAGATTCTCTTAAAGAGCCCTTTAATAATTGTATAGATAATTAAATTTAGTTCTTAATAATCGCTACCAGTCTATAAACTGCTTGGCCTAACGCTGACTAATAGGCTCGCTATTACGCGCCCGCAATAGGAGATTAGCTATATTTTCTATACTAGTAAGTCGTAAAGGAAATCCTCTGGAATTCTGTTCAATAATGTATTAAAGAAGTGCTTTTTCTTCGATTCAATTGAGTTTATGTCGTTTGGGTTGCGTACGTTCGTGTCGGGGTCGGTCGTTCATTCCATATTGAACAGAACCTTTAGGGATACTATAGGTCTTTGTAGCACGTAACACACTTAATTTCTAGCCTACAGCGCGTACTAATCGAATCGCCTTAATTATAAGAATAATTTTATCTTTTTGTGTGTAAACTGGTATAATGGTTGTGGAATTATTATCCGTTAAAGGTTTAAGTGGTTGGATGCCGACCGTGTCTGGGAGAAAATTCGTCGTTGACTGATATTCGTCGCTAACTGATGAACCACATTATAAAATATAATAATATATATATTTAGTTATATACTAAATATATAATAGAACTATAATAGCACTATTATAGTACTAGTTCATATATATTAAAAGTATATTTACTATTATAGACCTACGCTCGACTTAGAGATCTCTAACTCTACTAGAGCATACCCTACCTACCGCGCTATACCGTATTTTACGCGCTACTTAGCTATATTCCTCTAATAGTCCTACTATAGATATCCTTCTCTTTATCTTAGAATAGTTAATTAATAGTACCTCTAACTTAGTTGATAAGCGAGTGGATCAGCCGACCGCGACCAACCTATCTTCTACCTTTCAACTCTCGCAATACTATAACAAAATAATGCCATTACAAACTAATAAAGTATAATTAAACTTAGCCGTCTAGACTATTAGGAACATATTAAATTTTAGTATCCGAGCGGTATCCCGGATCTACTCTATATCCTTTTTAACTTTATACTATCGTTTAGGGGGAAAGGGATCACAACATAACACAATACCCAACTCGTGGAATTTGACTGTGCTAGAAGAAGAGAAGTTAGTTGAGTATATTCTTGACCTAGATTCCCGATTGTTTTCTCCCTGGATCAGTGGTGTAGAAGATATGGCTAATCGACTACTCGCCGACCGCGATGCGCCCCCGGTCGGGAAGCACTGGGCTTTGAACTTTGTTAAGCGATAACTACAGCTCTAGATGCGCTTCTTTCAAAAGTACGACTATAAGAGGGCCTAATGTAAAGATCTAGACGCGATAAACGCGTGCTTTCGGCTTGTGGCGAATATGATTACAAAATACGGTATTGTGGACTCGGATATCTATAACTTTAACGAGACTGGGTTTATAATGGGCTAGATTATATCTAGAATAGTTATTATAAGCTCCAAAAAGCTTTCAAATACGAAAATAATACAGCCTAGTAATTGTAAATAGGTCACAGTTATTTAATCCATCAGTTCGTCGGGCTATAGTGTTCCACTATATATTATTATTACGGGGTAATATTACCTATCTACCTAGTATACAGAAACCGGTCTACTACGCAACTAGGTTATTATAATATTAGAAAACGGTTAAATAATAAATAAACGAGGCCTAGACTGGCTCTAGTACTTTAATCAGTATATAAAACTGTGTATAAGTGGCAAATATTGCCTCTTTGTTGTCGATAGTTACAAAAGTCACTATACCGCCGACTTCGAGATATATTACAAGGAAAACCATATTGTTACCCTTGATATGCCGGCCCATTCCCTTTATTTATTTTAGTCCTTAGACGTTAGGTATTTTAGGCCCTTAAAGAAGGTATATGGTCGATAAATTGAGGATAAGATGCGCTAGAGTAATACCTATATTACGAAGGAAGACTTCTTCCCTGCATTTTGCGACGCCTTTACGTAAGCCCTTATAGTTAAAAATATCTAAGGAGGCTTTAGAGGGGCTAGACTTGTCCCTCTAAGTGTGGAAAGTGTACTTTCGAAGCTTAATGTGAAGCTATATACTCTAACACCTCTAGGGTCCCTCCTAATAATACCCCCTATATAGACTTCTTAAACACCAAATAACTTAATAGAAGTATCTTCTTAGTCTGAACTTATTAAAAGGAGGATCTGCTACTATCAGAATAGCTTACTAACTTTATTTATTGAAGCTATAGAGTATTTGTCGAAGGGGGTACACGGATTTATGCACTAAATTGCCTTATGAAGGTCTAAGGTCTAGATCCTTTGAGAGGTGAATAACCTACTTAGCTAGCGCTAGAGGGCTAAGAAAACACGTCTCAGATAAGGAGGAAGTCTTACTGTGGCTGAGGTAGAGAATATTTAATCGTAGAGAGAGGCAATAGCTCAGATCGAGGAGGAAACGCGTTGGAGTAGTGGTCGTTGGCCGAGGACCGAGACGGGTTAATAGCGGTATAGTGTCTATGGGAATACTGGTCATAACGTGCGAATATATTAATTTGTTGAAGAAACGTTTAATAAAGAGGATTCTGAGTAGTTTAAATTTAATTGATTTTCTAGGTGTTGTATTAAGGTTGTGAATGTGCTGTGGTCGCGGTTGGCTGATCCACTCGCTTGTCTGATCCACTCGCTTATCAACCACGTTATATTAAGTAAGTCTAGGAACTAGCCCCTTATATATTCTAAGATTAATAATAAAAGTTGCTATATAAATCTTATAATAGTAATACGACCTCTTTACTAGAGAGTAGTATAACGAAAAGCTATCATATAGAGCTTTATAAGAGTAATATAATAGATGCGCTAAAGAGTAGTATAAATAATATAATAAGCGCTAAACTCGACTACTAGATTAATAAAGTAGTTAGTATGAGTATCTATCCTCTTTAGGACTAGATAGCTCTATAGTTAGTCTAAATAATACAGTTCTTAGTAGTTCTAAATAGACTTATATTACTAGATAGAATAACTCCTATACTACTTACGAGTAGTATACTAACTCTATCTATAGTTAGTATAACTATATAGGCTCTAAGTAATAGAATTATAATGGTAGCTAATAGGTGGAAAAAGCCCCTATCGAACTCTCTAAAGTTAATAAGAAGATATAAAGACTATACTATATAGTCTTAGTAAATATATAGTAAAATAAGGCTAAACGTAAAATATATTAGGAGTAGTAAGAATATCTAGTACTTTATTAATTCTTATTTAGATAATAGGCTATAATAAGTTATAGCTATTTTTTATATAATAAGAGCACTAGGTAGTTAGAAGGATACTACTGAGTTTAAAAGCTACTTAGATTAGATCTATAAAGACCTAAATGCTAATATACGAGCGACTTGTATATTATAAACCCTTTATTAATAAAACAACTAGCCCTGACTAGCTTTTTCCCTTAGTTTAAGCGAATACTATTTAAGACTAGTAGTACTAACTAGGTGGATAAGACTAAAATAACCTTTTTTAAAGGAGTCCTAAATATATAACTTAAAAAAAGCCCTAGTTTATATTGAACTTCTTAAGGATAACTATTATAACTAGCTCCTAGAGATTTAAGACTTTACTACTAAGTTTAAACGCTTACTATAGTAAAGTTATATAGATAGCTCGTTCTATTTAAAGATACTATAGATAGACTATAACTGAGATAGTGATAGGGATATCTAGATGACTAGTGTTAGTTGTATAAAGAATAAGAAGAGCGTTCTGAAGTTATAGTATTGTTAAAGCTATTTCTCTTCATCTAAATATAGTATACGACGATAGAAAGATAGCTACTATTACTATAACTAAAACGAGATTAGCTATATTACTATAAAATACTAGAAAAACTAGTCTAAGTATAATGCTAAGGTAAAGAAGGTTAAGAAGCTACTTAAGTAAGTGGATACTAGTGAAAGTGAAAAGATAGAGGAGCTTTTAAGTTTTAAAGAAGACTTTAGTTTAGGAAAAGACTAACTCTAATATAAAGTTAGGTGTTAGGGGTCTAGTTAAGTAAAATTAATGAATAAAAGAAGTTTAAGTATTATATAAGTAGTAAGTCTATAGTGATATTAGCTTATATCTATAAGGGAACTTAAGTTAGTACTTTTATTAATACTAGGTATAATCTATATATACTATATAATTATAATCTTACCTATAAGTTCTATCTTCTTATAGTAGAGTAGTCTAAGCGACTACTCAATAGCTTTAGTAAGGCTACTAGAACGACTTAGTCTACTAGTATAGGCGTATTTAACCTCGAATTATATAGTTATAATAAAAAGATCTATACTTATACTATTAAGGGACTTAGAGATAACCTCTTCCTAGAGAAACTATAGATAGAGTGTAACTATATCGAATACTACGCGGCCAAGTAGTATATATACTACTACTGAGTAGGTATTGACTTATATCTAAAAGGGGAAGAGGAGTCTAAAAGAGTACGTTAGATCTAAGCTGCCCGCCTCCGCTCTATAGCCCCTTTCTACGCCCTCTACTAGAGAGCGCGTCGACTATAAAGGGAAAATATAGTAGCCGAAGTACGTACTATTAGCCTTACTATTATCGAAAAAGCTTTTATAAAAACTACTAAGAAGTCTAACTTTAAAGCCCTAATTCTCCTAAATATGCTAGCTAAGTTTTATAAATTTTTCTATTTTAACGACCCCTTAAACCTACTACTATGTTACCTAGACAGTAACTACTATATCCTTATTATATATAATAGTAGTAGTAATAAAGTAACCTTACTATAGGGGCTCTTCTATAGTATATCGAGAGAGAAACTATTAGTCCTCTATAAAACCTTAAGGGACCTACTTAATTAGGGGTTTATCCGTACGAGTAGCTCGAACGCATTAGCTCTAGTAATATTTATATACAAACCTAGGGATAGGATCTAGTTCTATATAGATTATAGGGTTCTAAACGAGGTAACAAAAAGGGACTAATATCCCCTCCCTTTAATCTAAGAAACACTACGCGCTATTAGTATAACTAAGTAGTTTACTAAGCTAGACGTAATAATTATGTTTTATAAGATAAGGATTATTAAGGAAAAAGAAAAGAAAACTGTATTCTGAACGAGATATAGTTTCTTTAAATAGTTAGTTATCCCTTTTAATCTTATAGATACACCTATAAGATTTTAATATTATATTAGTAATATCTTAAAAGATTACTTTAATAACTTTACTATAACGTATATGATAAGCGAGTGAGCCAGACAAGCGAGTGCGCCACCCCTTATCGCTAGTTAAATTAATAATTTAAA
>WIGM01000342.1:0-44161 GCA_014235935.1 Colletotrichum musicola | reverse complement strand
AACCACACCGACGGGAAGGTTGAAAAGGTGGTGATGCCGATTTCGGAGTTTGTCCCGACGTTCCGCGGGAGGGTGCAAAATAACACCGCGCCGCTGGACCTTTCCAGCGTCAAGAGGGTCAACTTTATGATTAGGAGGTAAGTTCAAGTTCTACTTGAGGATCAGACGTGGTTCTCCTTAGGATGAAGCATGATACTAACGGTTACCTTTAGCTTTTTCGCGGAGCAGGATGGCGACTTCCAGCTCCACATCAAATCTGTCATCGCCTCGAGGGAAGGCAGCGTTGAACTGCAATGAGAGCTTTACAAACTCACGAATATCCACCAGAGAAAGATGCTGCTGGCTCGAGTAGAGAGTTACAGCGTTGTAATACCTAGCATGCCTTGTTCCCCGGGTTCAGCCCATCCATTGACGCATTTTTGTTCTGCTTGAGTCGTGAAACGGTTGGCAGTTCGATATAATTCGAATCAAGCCAATGCCACATTCAAGTTCGAAAACTTTGTCGCATTCATCCAACCAGCCCAGGCATGACTACGACTCAACTGGTTTGTCTTCTTTTCCCGTCCCGAGTTCATAAATTGCAACTTACTTCAACCCCTCCGTCCCCCTCAAAAGCGACCGGCCGTTGCAAGGGAGCGCATTCCTCACACATCTGAGTCCGGGTCAATAATCCAATCCTCCTCGAGCCAATGATCCTCAATCTTGGTCTCAAAGTACTCCCAACAACCCCGCCACCCCCTCCTCCTCCCCCGGGGAGTTCTCAACGTGGTTTGTTGACGTACCACGGATGGACCGCTCGAGGGCATGCACCCCCTCAACGTCATGTCGAGAAACGTAAGGCATCGTTGTCCTGAGGAAAACGGTTTCTCTTCTCCTGAGCAACTTTAACCCTTGCGTCCCTCTTGCGTTGGCTTTCTTAGAGACAGGTATCGATAAGTGTGCGAAGAAGAGAATATCAAACCTGAAATCTTTTGGGGGGCCCGTATCTTCTCTGGATCTGCACAACTTCTGAAAAGCTTTATGCAACACCCAGGCCCTAGTGGTTATTCACTAACAGCAGATTCTATTTGTCATTCAGTTAGTGAATCAGCAACGTCCACACTCGACGAAGCCAGCACAGTTACAGCAACGTTCGTCAGCAAATTACGGGAAGACAGGGATCCGTCCGTGAAAGAGAGCCGCAACCTCGACCGCGATTCTCCCTCGATCCCGTCTCAAAACTCCTACAAGACTCTGGAAACCGTGGCAGTGTAGGGAGAAAGCTCCTAGCGCAACTACACGAGCGGGAGGAACCCGTGGGCTCTAGCAAGGGCTCTAGCTACAAGCAGGTCTACTCTTTCAAGACAGCAGCTCTGTTCCTTTCAAATACGATTCTATATTCAACTAGTCCGTAAAGGTCCTAGAAAGGATGCCAATATATACAAAATGCCTGAACTTTGAGGGCATTTTACCGTGCAAAGTCGGGGCTGTGCTCCTTTTGCTCCGCTCTGGGTTATGGATAGTTGGTTGAACATCACAACTACCCAGATCGATATTCAAGGTCTTTTTGCGTCACGAGCATGTATGTGAACATCGTCTCTCCAGCGGCAACTACGGATATTTGTTTTTGTACTTGACACATTCGTATACATCAAAGAATCTCTAAATACTCATGTTCTATGCTCTCACATGTATTTGGTATCATCAAAGCAGAAACCTCACCAAAGTCATAACTCATAACCCCTCCAACACTTATACCCCCTTCCCTCTCAAATCCAATTCCCCTCCCTCATCCCCTGCCCACCCTGGTACTCAGTATCCGTCCCCTCAGAGACCCTCTTATACCCATCGCTCCCATCATACCTCCCCCCCAAAAACTCAAACGCGGAATCCCCAAGCGCGCCGACGGTAAACCTCCTCTCCCCATCCCCTTCCCTCCTAAACCAGCCCATTCTGAAGCGCAACCCTTTTAGCATGGCATGCACCTCCTCGGTGGTGAACCTCCTCGAATCGTCGGGTAGTCTCCCCACGAGGTTCGAGTCGTACAGCAAACTCGCCATCGCGTTGATGCTCCCAAATTCATCCGGCGCTAGGCCCTCGACGTTCATGCTGAGAAGACGGCTGGTGAGCCCGATCCCAAAGAACGCGCGCAGCGCACGGGACAAAAGCGACCATGTATGCGTAAGCGCCACAACCCCTAAAATGCCAATGACGACGTACGTCACGGTCGCGCTCTGCACCAACCTCCGGCGCGAGGCGTCCACGACGACGGCATCAGCCTCGACGTCCCCCGGATACCTCGCGGTCAGCGAGTCCCTCCCCGCGGGCACGCGGCTCTCCAGGTTCAGCAGCTGCGCGCTGGTAAACGCAAACACCTCGTTCAGCCCCTCCAGTATCCTCTCGTCCCACGCCGGGTCCCCGAACGCGTCGAGCGGGACGTCGCCGTACGGCTCCGCCAGCGGGCGGAAGAAGGCGTGCACGTCGCCCGCGGAGGTGTTCGTCACGGTGATCTCGGGCATCGCGTTGCCGACGAGCCTTCCCGATCCCAGGCCCGTGGTCACGGTGCGCCAGTCGTACATCGGCACCTTCAGCGCGGGCTCGTAGGGCTTGGCCGTGGACATGTCCGCCACGGGCGGCCGGTTGTGGTCGACGACCAGCTCGCCGTCGAGCCACACCAGGTTCACGTCCGCCATGACCTGCGCCCACGAGTAGGTGCACTTGTAGTACCGCAGGTACACGAAGTCGGCGAGGTCGTGGCTCATCCGGCCCCACATGTACGTCTGCGTGAAGGCCGGCTGGAGCAGGTCCTCGGCCCTGGTGACGCCCTGCCCGCAGAGCCGGTTGGTGTAGTACAGGTTCTCGGGGGAGTTGAGGACGTCGGCGAAGGCCGAGAACCCGGCGCTCGTGCCCGTCTGGTTCCTGCCGAACTGCATGTTCGCCGCCATCGTGAGCGGCTTGGTCCTGTTGTTGGGGCACGTCTCGTTGGCCAGCAGGGTGCCGCGGTAGATCGTCTCGGACGTGTGCGCGCCGATGGTCTCGGTGTAGTGCGTGATGGAGACGTTCCAGTGGCTCGAGGGCATCATCTTGCACTGCGACACGATCTTCGCCGCGGGCAGCCGGGCCCTCACGGTCCTGCTGCCCTCCGCGGCGGCGGCCGCCGCCGCGCCGTCGCCGGCCAGCGCCGAGGTGTCGATGACGGGGAACGCGAGGTCGTTGTACGTGTTCCGCGGGGACGTGAAGTTGGCCTCGCCCTTGCGCGCGATCAGGCTGCGCAGCATCTCGCGGTTCTTCTCGTACGGGTACGAGTCGTTCCCGAAGGCCACGTCGCCGAACCACGTCGTCTGCGGCAGCCGCACGGGCGTCGGCTCCGGGATGGTCGTCACGGAGAAGGCCACGGTCGCCAGCGTCGCGAGGAACCCGCACAGGAGCACCAGGACCTGCGACGCGACGATGGTCCACAGCCTCTGCCGCACCGACCTGAGCATGGCGCGCAGCCCGAGCATGTCGAGCATCGACGAGTCGAGGATCCGCGCGCTGCAGGGCGCGATGGTGAGGCTGTGCAGCTCCGACAGGCCCCTGAGCATCGTGTCGGACGAGGCGACGTACAGCGAGACGCCGAGCATGACGAGCGCGGGGAACGACGTCCACAGGAGGTACCAGAAGCCCGACTCGTCCACCGTCGCGATCCCGCCGTGCAGCTGGGACGAGCGGAGGGCGACGCCGAGGCCGATCATGAGGCCGCCGACGAAGATGGTGAAGGTGACCTGCGACCACGTCCTGAGCACGACGGGGTAGAAGCTGCTGTGGCTCCAGCTCTTCTTCCTGCCCTCGAGCTCGAACGCCGGCATCTCCTCCGAAAGCCCCGAGCCCGAGCGGTCGTGGACGAAGAGCAGGCTGCCCAGGATCGTCGCCGGGTCCCGGTGCCAGATCCTCGTGTACCGCCTCGACCGGATGAGCGCGGACAGCATGAGACCCGAGATGATGAACGACAGGGCAAACATGGCCATGCAGACCTGCCGGTTGAGCGACAGCCTGTCGACGGTCACCGTCACCTCGCCCACGAGACCCGCGTCGGCCTCCGTTCGCAAAAGGTAGTGGCCCAGCAACGGCCCGATGCGCCTCATCAGCCGGACCGTCGCGTTGGACATGCGCTCCATGAGATCCGCCGAATCGTCCCACGTCGTGTTGAAGGAGTAGTTCTCCACCATGATCGGTCCGTAGTTGGCAAGCTTGGACTGGTCGATAAACCATCCGCCGCCAGGCGTCGGAGGGATCGAGCCCTCCAGCATCTTGTTTATGTCCGCGTCGATCTCCCTGCGCGGCTGGCCCTCCAGCACGGTGAGGTTCGGGCTCACCCCGTCGTCGACGACCTCGACCTTGGCAATCCACGCCGTCGGCGCGCAGAGGACCGCCTTGAAATCCGGCTCGAGCACGATGGGCCTGCTGGTGTTCAAAACCCCCAGGCTGTAGTTGCCCGCGGAGTAGATCATCTGCGGATACTGCTGCGGCAGGTTCGGGCAGGGCCGGGGGACCGGCCCGATGCGGGTCCCGACCATCCAGGACGGCCTGAACTCGCCCTCCTCCGGGGCCTCGATCGAGGTCTGCTCTATCCAGACGGTCTCGTCGCAGCCCTCGAATTGCATGGAAATGCGGGTTTTGTATCCGTAGGGCCCGCCCTTTCCCTCGACGGAGTCGAGAACGTGGTTCCTCATGCGCACGCACTCCATGTCGGTGAAGAAGCCGTCCACCTCGGCCTTGATCGGCGCGCTCTGCGTCCCCCGCGCTCCGCCCGCGCCGAAGGTCTGGTACGCGGCGTCTTTGGTGACGCCGTAAGGGTATCTCATGTCGAAATCCTTGATGGCCCGGGCGGCGTAGTATGCGATGATGGCCTCCCTGGTAAGCGTGGAAGTCGAGGTGAATGAACTGTTGAAGGTATCCAAAGTTCGGACTTGGACAGGGTTCACGACTTCGACTGGGGCGAGCCTGAAGAGACCAGGGGCGAGGACGATCTCCGCCCTGATCAGCAGCGCGGTGATGGCGGTCCAGAAGACCAGGTAGTGCCGTCGACGCAGGGAGTGATAGAGGACCTCGGGCGAGAGCATCGCCGTGTAGTCGAGGTCGTGGTCCGGGGCTTGGCCGCGACGCATGACGATCCACGGCATGTACCTCATGGCCTGCAGCTCAACCCGTCCCCAGAGAGCGGCCAGGACTGTGAGTACTGTCGCACTACTATTAGCCATTTCTACTCGCTCGATCGTCGCAGCAGGAAAAGGAGGAAGGGGTGTTACCAGCAGTTGGGCCGAATCGCCACACGTATCCGTAGCTCTGGCGCGTCCTGGTCAGTCCATCATGCCGTTGCGAATACCACAAGGCCACGGGAAGGGCGATGGTGATGCAGAGAAACAGTCCCGCAAAGGCGGCGAGCACAGCAGGCCGCAGCCATTGGGGCCGCCACGTCGGTTCTCGCTTGGCCGCGCCGTTGACGCCGGGGTTCGTGTCGTCGGTGTCGTCCTCCAGCCCGGTCGTTACGGTGTAGAACGTCTTCTTCTCGGCCAGGGTCGGCATCGTCTCCGTCCGCCGCTTCGAGGGCTCCCAGTTCGTGGCGCTGTCCCTCTCCACCCGCCGCACTTCGTCGCCATCGTCGCGCACCTCCCGCGGGACCTGCTGGTACTGTTCGATGCCGCGTGTCGAATCGGCCGTCGTCCGCCTGGGGACCGGCCGGCGGGGAATCTTGTGGACCGGCTGAGGTGGTCCACCCGCCAGCAACGGCTGGTGGTTGTTGATGCTGTCGTCGGCGCGGTCGTGAGGTGCCATCTTCGAGATGCCCTCGGCGCAAATGGAGACGACGGGCAGCAAACCCGCAACTTTGGCAAACTCGACAAACAAAAGCAGCGCCGGGGTTGGGCGCTGCGACTGGCTCGCCGGCAAACCGCCAGCCTTATGTACCTCACGCCATGCCAGGGATTCTCTCTCACTGGCCCCCACCACAAGCGCTGATTAGGAAGCTGCTTGGCTGCATCGAGGAAATGCTGTTGGCGGTTAATATTTTGCTGCATCGACCGGCCCCAACGGCCCCCCGTCATTGGGAAGTGGTTGGCTGAAAACCGGAGAACAGGCTCCAGGCCCCCCGGGAATCTCGCATAAGCGAGCACCACGATGCGCCCCAAGCCGGTTCGCCAGCGTTGCAGCGCCCATTGGGGGGGGGGGGGGGAGGCAGCAGGCTCGATAGAGTGACTGTGCCGCACCGGCGACTCTCATGCCGTCGCAGATCGCGTCTTGGGAGCCGCCGTGGTGGCTGGAAGTGAAGAGTGCCTTAGATCTTGGATCGATCACTCCATAATGAATAGGAAGCCTGGCATCTGGAAAGAGAGCCTCGCCTTTGGAAAGGCAGAATTAGAACAACTACGCGAGTTTGCTTGACCGCAACTGTTTCCCCTCACGTAAGACGTCGAGGACGCTGACATGCGTATGCGCGACTGCACAACACTGCCTCGTCCCAAGACCCGCAGATGATCGAGTGACTCGACAGGGTCGAGTCCGTTGAAGGCAGCAATTACTTGAAAACTTTTAAACGTTCGACTCGTTATTTTAATATGTACAATCTCTTGGGGGAGAGCCCCGGTTCCCTCAAGGCTCAGTCGGCGAAGAGGTTGCGGCGGGTAGGGGAGCAAGAAACGAAGGGCACCCGCAAGTCAGCCTGACGATGTTTTGTTGGTTTTCTTCCGACATGTCCCCGATCGAGAACGAAACCAAGTGGTACTGCGATTCCCGCGATGCAAAAACAGCACACTTTTTGCAAGAGGTTTGGTAGTTGTTTGTTGTCAATTTTTGGCTGCTGGACGACCTGCACCTTTTTTCAGCAACGACCCGTTTCGTCGCCCGTCCTTTTTCCTTTTTTTTTGAAAACCCTGATTCCCTATGGATGATTGGAATATGTTTTGCCTCGAGGTTGAATCTCACGTGACCAGAAAAAGAGACCCAACAAAGCTGGTGGTATAAGATGAGAGAGAGCAATATGCATGGACGCCTCCGATGGTGCTGGAAAAATTAGATGAGACAAGAAAGAGTTGATGGTGGCGGGCTGTCTAGCCGTGCAGACCACACGTTCTCTGGCGCATCACCTCGCGGCGCTTCTTGTCCTTCTCTGCAGCGTGGGTTAGCAACATACTCGAAAGCAAGTCATACGGGGAAGGGCGGGCACTGACCTCCGTCCCACGTCAGGAACTCGTGGAGACCTGATCCGGTGGGCACCATCGGCAAGACGGGCACCTTCTTGTCGGTGACGACCTCGAGGAGAGCGGGGCCGTCGCTGTTGATGAGCCACTTGAGGGCGTCGACGACCTCATCGGGCTTGATGACTCTGCGGTGCTGGACGCCCATGGCATCGGCCAGCTTCATGAAGTCGGGGTTCTGCTGGTGGGTGTGGGCGTAGCGGTCCTCGTAGAAGAGGTTCTGCCATTGCGTCACCATGCCCTGCTCCTCGTTGTTCAGGACGATGACCTTGACGCCAATGTTGAACTGAGCAGCGGTGGAGAGCTCGGTGAGGGTCATGTTGAAGGAGGCGTCGCCGTCAATGTCGACGACGAGGGCGTCGGGGCGGGCGACCTTGGCGCCGATGGCGGCGGGCAGGCCGTATCCCATGGTTCCCAGGCCACCGGAGGTGACCATGGTCCTGGGGTGCCTCCAGCGGAAGTGCTGGGCGGTCCACATCTGGTGCTGTCCGACACCGGTGGCGATGATGGTCGTCTCCTTGCGGTCGGCGGTGAGGTTGCTGAGCTCCTCGATGACGGTCTGGGGCTTGATCAGGCCGGAGCGCTCAGCCCTCTCGTAGTCGGACATGGGCCACTTCCTCTTCCACTCCCTGATCTTGTCGAACCACGCCTTGCGGTCCTCCATGGACTTGGGCTTGACGAGGGGCAGGAGAGTGCGCAGGTTGGTGGCGACGTCGCCCTCGATGGCCTCGGTGGCCTGGACGACCTTGTTGATGTTCTTGGGCATGATCTCGAAGTGGATGATACCTCCACGGCCCTCGGCGTGAGCAGCCTTGGCGGCAGGGGCGAACTTGCTGATGGCGCCGGTGACACGGTCGTCGAAACGGGCACCAAGGGCGATGATGAGGTCGGCCTCCTGCATGGCAGAGTTGGCGTAGGCGGAGCCGTGCATACCGAGCATGTGCAGGGACTTCTCGTCAAGCTCGTCGAAGGAGCCCAGGCCGTGCAGGGTGGTGGTGACGGGGATGGAGACCTTCTCGGCGAGCTCCTTGAGGATCTGGACGCCGCCCTCGGACTGGGCGACACCCTGGCCGGCGTAGATGACGGGCTTCTTGGCGATGTTGACCAGGTCGGCGACGCGCTGGATGGACTGCTCGAGCTGCTTGTGGAGCAGAGCCATGGCAGCCCTCGAAGCCTGGCTGGGCAGGGAGGGGAGGGCGGCCTCGGTGGGGATGGCTCTCCTCAGGACGCTGGCGGTGACGTCCTTGGGCAGGTCGACGAGGACGGGGCCGGGGCGTCCGCTGGTGGCGATCTCGAAGGCCTCGTTGATGCGGCGGGGGAGCTCAGCGACGTTCTTGACCATGACGTTCCACTTGGTGCAGGCGCGGGAGATGCCGATGACATCGGCCTCCTGGAAGGCGTCGCTGCCAATGGCGGAGGTGACGACCTGGCCGCAGAAGACGACCATGGGGGTTCCGTCGGAGAGAGCGTCCTGCATCGGGGTGATGACGTTGGTCGCACCGGGGCCGGAGGTGACGAGGACGACACCAGGCTTGCCGGAGGCGCGGGCGTAACCCTCGGCCATGTGGCCGGCGCCCTGCTCGTGCTTGGGCAGGACGAAGTCGAAGTGTTTCGAGTTGTAGATGGCGTCGAAGACGGGCAGGATAGCTCCTCCGGGGTATCCAACTGTTTGTGCGTGTGACTCACGGTCAGCCATGTGTTCCATGTGCGCCTTCACCCACAACCACGACCGCCAAGGGGAAATTGCAATTGGGTGACGTACAAATGTGCTTGACGTTGTGTCTCAACATCATCTCGTGGAAAATCTCTCCACCGGTCTTGCCAATGAACCTGTGCAACACTGTAAGCGTTCCGGGTCGTCTACACGGCGGCAGATCGGGCGCCACCGCCAGGAGGATTGCAATCCGACGTACGACTCGTCCATCTCGGGACCGCGGGGGTTGACGAGAGGCTGGACATGGCTGCGGTCCTTGTCGGCGTTGAAGTTGGGCGCGGGAGCCTCGCGGATCTCACTGCAATGGACAAGTCTCGGGTCAGCTTTTCGACTTGTTCGTTGAGTCACTCTCGAAGTGGCATCTCGAACCACGACCAGAACCGAGGTGCGCGGCGCCAGGAGCGATAACGGCGGTGGCACTTACGGAGCAGCAGAAGAAGCGGCGGTGGCCTGATTCCTCACGCCGGTGGTGATCTTCTTCGCAGGCTGGACGGCGGCGAGGGCGCGCGAGGTGGTGAAGGCGCGGGGAGAGCTGGTGTTGATAGCCCTCAGGGCACGGGTGGCGTGGCGGCTTCGGAGCATCATGACGGGCAGAGTGGAGAGTACCAAAAAAGAACACACACGAGGAGAGGAAGAAAGAAGACAGAGAAAGCGCTCGGCGTATGACCTCGTCGAGACGTGTGAAAGTGAGCGCGGCTCGTCAAAACTAGACGATCGCAGGGGGGGGGTGTGGCGGAAGGTTGCAACGGCAGAGATCGCAGTGCAATGGGAAATTTTGGCAGATCTCACAAACTTCACGGAGCAAGAAGTCTAAAAAAAAGTCAGAGTCAGTCACAGTCGGGTTGGGCAGAAGGAAGTACAACCGGTCCGGGGGGAGAGAGGCAAGCAAGGAGGGACTGGACTGTGCTGCTGGCTGGTCTGGAACCAGAACTGGGAGCTGCTGGTCTTCCTTCAATGGAGGAGTGGCCGGCCGCGGTCAGCGTTTGCCCCCAAAGCAAAAGAGAAGACTGGAGTCCTTGGACGGGGAGGCTGCTGTTTCGGAGGCAGGGAAAAAAACCAAAAAAATTATCGGCCGTCTATGTGTGGGGTAGCCGCCGGCTCATTGGCTGGAATGTCGCACAGCGGGGCAAACTGAGCGCAAGCGTTGCCCATCGGCAGGTACGCACGGGCCATTCGGCCAATCTGGGGTGGCGATATCGGCGACAGTTCCTGCAGACTGTGGTGGCAGGTGCAGCGCAGCAGCAGTGGTGGTTCTGTTCAGGGCACCTCCTCCGCTGTGGTCCATTGGCCATTGGGCTCTTTCTGCTTGCCACCCGCTGCACATTGCCGCCCACCGCCTTCCCCTCGTGCAGCTACTGCCGCGGTCGCCACCAATTGAATTACTTTATGACTCATCCTGATTGGCCGCCCTTCAAGACTGCCCCACGCTTCGGAGCTGAGTATCGAAGTACCTCCCAAAACTCAACTCACTTCGATACTAGGGAAAGACCGATGCGAACTGGCTGACTGGCGGTGTCTACAGACACTTCAGGCTGTCTGACAGTCTGACAGTCCAAACTAAACTCCACCGAGACTCTAGAAAATGGGAGTAACGATCTGCAATCCTTCCCTGCAGTAAAAACAAAGAGAGAAAACCACCTCGCGTAAAAAGTCACAGACGGAGAACCCATGACACACCACCGACTTCAGTATTCCCACGACACCGGGCCCCTCCACATCGGAACAACCCTGGGCCCCTATCTTTTCCTATCGTTCCATTTTCACCCACCGTTCCGTCCCCTACCTACGACACCCGTCGCGCCACGACTGCTGCATCGCCGTTTCTCCTCAGATGTCCACGTACCGTTTCTCGTACTGTTCCTCCTCGGATCCACGCATCACCGTTACTCGTGCTGTTTCTCCTCAGATCCACGCATCCGGTGGCTCGGCTTTTCTTATGTGTCTCGCAGGCGGGACGGGAACGGTTCGAAAGCAGGTCGCAAAGTCATCTGCAGGGACCAAGAGAAGAGGGGTTGGTTTTGACTCATAAATTTCCACCGCTAAAATGTTCAATTGAGACGGCTGCACGTGAACTCTATCAGCAATTGTGGTTTAGCGCAGCTTTATCACTTCCCGTCCCCGTCTTCTTCGTGGGTAATTGCCGGCCGACTGATCGGAGGCTCGGGACCCCTCACCCGGGATGCTCCGGCACCTCCTTTGTAGGTCCCGTCCCCGCCCACCTGTGTTCAGATGGTTTGCGTCGCGCAGGGACGATCCATTCTCGACTGGAAATTGGGCAGACTCAGAGAATGTCACTGCGTAAACTTCACACGTCTTTGCAATGTACTAGACTGCTCTGCAGCTGCTCTGCAGGATGCATTGAAAACGTAAACATTTTTTCTTTCTCTACCGTTCCATTACCCATAAACATTGGATGCAGCCGTTGAACACCGGAACCCAGAATCGCACGCCGAGGTATCTTTACCATGCTTATACACCGGTAACCGCCAATACAGTTTATCATCTGATGATTGTGTCCTTCACCACCATTCGTGTCGTCTCATGCTCCTCCGTCGCGAGCCAGCCTAGTGGGTGCGGTCGGAGAAGGGGTTGCCGGTATCGTAGGGCTGGTTGTCGCCGTGCTGCATCAGGGGCTGTTGGGCGTTGGACTCGGCGGGCTGGACGTCGACCGTCGGGCGCTTCTTCATGTTGGCCTCCCTGGCGATAGCAGCGGCCTCGGCCTTGGCCGCGATGCGCTTCTTCTCCTTGCGCTCGCGGCAGCAGAGGAAGGTGATGGTTCCGATCGCGCCCGTGATGGCCACGGCGAAGAAGATGGCCACGGCGATGCCGCCTCCGCCGAGGGTGTTGTCCATGACCAGGCAAGACGGCACGCCTTCCGGGTCATCCTTGCAGAGCATGCCCGCCGCGCACGTCTCGAAAGAGACGACCGTCGGGTAGCAGCCGCTCTTGATCGTCTTTCCGGAGCTCGCGCCCGTCGAGGCGACAGGGCAAACCGTCGTCGACGTGGTGGTCGTCGTAGAGCAGGTCAGGCTGGTGCCGGTGGTAGCAGCCGTAGCGGTGGCAGCGGTGGAGGCCGCGGTGGCCGTGGTCGCGGCGGCTGTCGTCTCATCCGCCGTAGTAGTTGCGCGGGCCTGGATCGGGGCGTGGAAGCGGGCGCGCAGCTCGGCAGCCAGGTTGCCGTACTCGTCGCACCTATCCAAAGCCCACTGCGCCTCAACAACCGCCTCGGCAAGCTCGCAGCCAGCGTTGACCCAGCAGGCCTCCATGTCGGCCTGGGTGAAGTCGTCGGGGATCATGTCCAAGCAGTGTGCGATGGAGCCCGCCATGCCGCAGGTGCTCTGCCGGGCGAGATCGGCATTTCGCGAACGAAGGCAGTGCAGCCTTGCGGGCGAGAGCGCCGAGGCGGCGGTGGCGAAGAGCGCGAGAAGCGCCGGGGCGGACTGATACGAGCGCATTTTGGGACCGGTTTTGTGGGGAGCTATCCTAATGCGAAATGCCGGAACGGAGACCGGTCGGGTGTGGGTGGGTAGGGTAGCGGTTCGGAGTAGACGCCCAATGGCCAACCCTAAAGTCTGGAAGCAAAGGCTTGTGTAGCACGCTGGAAAGTCGTGCTCTGGCAGCTGCCTGATTCGGAAGCTTGGTTCGGATGCCGGCAGGTAAACCTATTTAGGTAGAGGAGAAGGACGGAGGTAGACGAAGAGCGAGTGGTCGACGACTACGTTGATGATGTTGTATCGAGGGATGAGAGAGCAGTATAGGATACTTTTGCGATTCGATCCTTTGTTGACGCCTGGGAGGTGGAGGAAAGGAGACACCGGTGGTTCGTGACGAGGGCACACAGGGAGAAAAGGGAAGAGGAGCAGGAAGCGTCGGGTCCGGGAGAGATGGGAATGAGGGTCAAATAAAAAGAGGAAAAGAAAAGGAACAACAGCAACAGCATCCAGCATGGAGCATTATTAGCGGGCAGGCGCCTGGGGCTGGGCTGGGCTGGACTGGATTCACTGGACCTGGCTAGGTAGTTGGAAGGGTCCATCGGCTGGCTCTTTGGCGTGTTCCCATTGCCCATTCTCGCCAGCCTGGTCTTGTCTTGTCTCTGAGCTGAGATGCCAACGCCAATGCCACGAGCATCTGCACCTCAGCGCGCGGGCCCTCTAGAGCCCATTCGGGAATGGCGGCCTACGGAGCAGCCATGGTAATGTCTCCGCTTAGGCTCCTTTTTGTGGCTTACCTGCAGCAGACCCAGACAGCTCCGTGCTTGCCCTCCCAGGGTACAGAGTACTTTTAGCTTGTAGTGTATTCCTGGCGCCGGTAAGGCTGGAGAGCTCATTTCGCGAGAGGACGGAAGTACCCTCCCGGGCTGAGGCTCGGAATATCGGGGTGGGCGAGGATGTGAGGTACATGATCCATGGATGGTACGGTTCACAGGACCACAGGTACGTGTCGACACACGCAGTGCTGATGGCGCTGCAGCGGCACTGCCCTCGCCCTCCAGTGTCCCCCCAAGAAGCCCTCCTGCGTGGAAAGCAGCGAATGGGAGCCCGAGTCGTGGTGGCTGACGGCGTCCGCCTCCATATTTAGGCCATTTCCTCATCTCATCTGGAGGGGTTCGCCCCATGCCTGCTTACGTTGTTCCTGGGCGGCCATCACCGCTCCGTCGGATACCCAGCAAGGCTTCGTCGCTACGGAGTACACTTGCTGGGTAGACCGTGGTAGTACTGCTCGGTCTTGACCCTCAGGCCGCAGCCTTGGTTCGTGCTCCATTGTTTCTCCCCCTCGCTGTCGTGATTCCTTTGGCTCGAACGCTGTTTGGTTTGTCTCCCATGGCATCGTAGTACCTTCTTCAGCTGGCCGGCCACGATTCTGTGCTAAAAGTAGCCTGCGCTGCTCCCGTACCACACAGCTTATCCTGAACCGCTCAAGCGCGGACGGCATAGAGCAAACTCTAACAAAGCGCCCCACGACAAGGGTGACCCTCGCGTCGACATTCGGATGCTCGGCCAATGGCAAGCAAGTCGGGAGCTCGTTATTCCCTGGGCCTGTCGATGTTTGAGCCGAACGGGTATCCGTATACCATACGTAACCTGATGGCCGTTGGCTCCTGGTCGTGTAGGCTATTTTCTGTTGGACGGGATGAGGGGGTGGGCTTCGAGCATCGGTTGGAAAGAAAAAGAACCGTCGTCTTCCGTTGTTTGCTCGGCGAAGGCAAGTATCTAGCGTCGTGGGCTGTGGTGTAATGGGGTCCGAATCCCTGCTGCGGCTTGAAAAGTGCTTGTTGGTGCGTGCTGGGGTTGGCCCGTGGCTGAGACCTGACACCCTGGACGCCGAGCCAGCCTCCCCAGTCGCCCGTCCCTAATGGATGGGCCCCAAGGGGCCGGCGCCATACAGAAGCTGAAGTCCTTTTTTTCCTTTCCTTCTTGGCCGTGACAGCTGGACAAAGGCGCCGTGGTTGGTTTAGATGGCACATGGAGAGGCGTCGGTAAGATTGTCTGCTTGCGTCCGTAGGAGTTATGTAAACACAAGAGGGAGGATGGGCAAAGCCGTTGCAACTCCTCCTCCACCCGTGATTTACGTCTCGCCCGGTGCTGTTCGTCCGAGTCTTGGAGGCTGGCGGCAGGGAATGGCCGGCAGACACAGACGCGGTCAGACCGGCAGCGGCAGGCTCGCTAGACCGCTGGGAAAGGGACCAGCACAGACGGCATCCACTCGCAGTTCGGATTGCGGCGTGATAGGATATCTGAACAGTTGTGAAGAGGGGCCGTCAGCAGAAGTTTTCCTTCCTTCCTCCTCTGTCTGCTACCCTGGAGCCTGGGCTGCGGGTATGTCAGCGGGGCGGGGCGACGGTTCCATTTCCGCTGACGTTACGGAATGGGACGAACAACCGGGTGATTGAGTAAGTATCCTGGAAGTCGCTTGCGTTGGTGCCAGGTGAGGTATCAGCCGTTGGCGTTTGCTCCAGCGACTTTTCCGCGTCACGCGTGTTTGCTCCTCCACCCCGGGAAGGGGGGATTGTGATGGAAGTTGGTTATGGCGTTTGCAACAACAATGGAGATGGAAGAGAGATGGCGATGTGCAGGTGCCTCCACGAAGTGATTAGGTAGGTACCTGTCTAGGCAGTGTACCTAGCATGTATACTCAGTGGTCAGTGGTGAGATAGTAGTCCGAGGCGTTCCTTCCAGGCAGAATCATTTCCAGTCGCACCCACGCAGGGTGCACTGGCCAGCTTGGGATCCTGCGCAGGCACGCAGCCCGGGAAGGCACTCCTCCCACATTCCACCTGCCATTCTGCGGTGAGAAGGGCTCTTTCCTGGAGGCATATACGATTGCACTTGCCTATCAGCGTCGTATGGCCACCATCAGCGTGCCGTGCCGCTATTTCCGTGCACTCGGACTGGATGCTTGGTGTCTCTCCTATTAGAGGCTGACATCTCAGCAAATCCGCTCCAATTGTATCGGGTATATAGGGAGCAGCATCGCTCACGGACACTGCTGACAGCAAGCCAAGGTAAGCTTAATAAGGATTGGGGAGGGAGCATCAGCTTGAAGATCCATCTCTCGGCTCGCAGTGCCCGTGAATCTCCTCCCTGCAACCTCCAGTGTCCATCCATTTCAGCATGTGGCTGTGGCTGACAGCTCTCCAGCCACGTGCTTGACGGTTCGCTTCTTCTGACTGGCAGCACTTGAGGCTGGTGCTGGTGGTGTTTTGCATCTTGTCTCGATCGATCGGCTGGATGTTCCCGTACTTATCTAGCGTGAAGAAATATCTCGAATCTCGGTGACGCAGTTCAAGTCACACGGCAGTCCAGCCCAAACGGCCAAGCAGGCCGGACTCCCAGATCTAGATAACAAACAGGGTTGCGACTCGAGGCTCCAAGAGAGTTTTTGGACGTTGACGTGCTTTCCCTCCAGATCGTCCCGTCGTCGGTTTCCATCGGGAGGGAGCCGCCGCGGTGGCCCAGTCCCTGAGTTCCAAAACACCCCGCCCCCACACAATTACGACGTCATCGTCCGCGTCCTCTGCGCAGAGTCCAGACCTTCCTTTCCTGTCTTCAACCTCTCCTTAAATATGCATCCATCCCGTTGCCTGTTGATCGACTTGATTCTACTACGACATCTCTTGATAACTAGATCCGAAATCAGGATACGCACCCTATATTATATTCAACAAGAAACCGAACAACGCCAACATGCCTCTCGTTGTCCCTGGTATTAACAACAACTCGGCCGACGGTAAGACCGAGGACTGGGCCAACAAGCTGGTCGGCAAGAAGCTTCACGATGAGGAGTCCAACGAGACCGTGAGTGGCACCCGTGATGTCGTCTGCATTCGTCCTGACCACTTGCTAACCTGATGCCAGACCTTCTGCAAGAGAGACCTCCCTGAGCAGACGCGCGTCATCGAGCCCGGCATGATGGTCACCAAGGACTTCAAGCCCGACAGACTCAACGTCCACCTCAAGGAGGACGGCACCGTCTCCCACGTTGCCCACGGCTAAGTCGTCGGTGCACAACGGACGCCGAATCCTCGGCAAACGGTGCAATGCGATGCTGGTGCGCTGAGGACCTGGCAGCGCGGGAATGGGTTGACGAATAACGCAAGACTTGCATGACTGTTACGATACATAATTCTTTCCACTACGAATACACCATGTTGGATCTCCTAAATCACCAAGTTCCGATGCATGCTCGCGAATTCCAAGTAACGTGATGCCGCTGATGGGCGCCTGTAATACCCCTCCATCTCCGCCACGCAGGCTGCCCCTCCCCTCTGCACGGCTGCAGCTCTGGTCTAGCCCGCCCGCCCGACTGCGGGGCAATTTTCCAGCGAAGGTCGCTCTCTCCAAACAACCCCACCATCCGATTCACGTCGCCTCAATCCACCAGCGAAAAGAAACGAAAGCGACGAACGACGACCGCCACGACACTCCTTCCCCCAGCGATACCCAAGTCTCTATACAGTTTCGATAATCAATACCGCCAAAATGTTCAAGAAAGAGTACGTCAAGCCATCTCTCCCACGCTCCATCCCCAACCTCAAGATCTAACGTGCCTCTCTCCCCTCAGCATCTCCTCCGCGCCCAAATCCAAGCTCAAGTCCTCGGTCCAGCGCTCCCTCCGCCAGTCCCTCCTCACCACCTACCCGCTGCTCAACCCCTACATCGACGAGCTCATGCCCAAGAAGGCCTCCCTCGAGCAGATGAAGCTCCCCGACCGCTGCTCCCTCTACGTCTGCGACGCGCAGCCCCTCTTCTTCCAGAACGACAACGCCACCCTCCTCCCCCACCTCAAGCTCGTCCACCGCTTCCCCCAGGCCTTCCCGACCGTCCGCATAGACCGCGGCGCCATCCGGTTCGTCCTCTCGGGGGCCACCCTCATGGCCCCCGGCCTGACGAGCGCCGGCGGCCGGCTCCCCGCCCCGCGCGACGGGGACGAGGGCGTCGACGAGGAGGGGCACTGGAGCAGGGAGCTGGAGAAGGGGGAGCCCGTCGTCATCATGGCCGAGGGCAAGACGGAGGCCTGCGCCGTCGGGTTTTTGGTCGCCGGGACCAAGGAGGTCAAGGACAAGGGCAAGGGGCCTGTCGTCGAGGAGGCGCACTTCCTTGGCGACGGGCTGTGGAAGCTCAACGTGGACTAAGGGGGTTTTATGAAGGGGGACTAGATTGGTTTGGCTTGTTCCGAGGCTGCACATACGAGTCGAAGCAAGGCGTGGGTCGTAGGAAAACACGAGCATGGGCAACGAGAAGCCCTATCCGGCATAGCAAAGCCGGGTATTTAACTTGAAAAGAGGTCTATTTCATCGCTGATCTCTCTGCTTGCTGTGTCACAGTCCACCCGCCTGCGTGCCTATTGAGCTTCGAATCAAGAACGAGGAGACATTCGGTGTAGTGCGTAGTGTGTGGGTGCAGTGGAAGGTGCAAATATATCTGGATCAGGTCGCGCCCTCCGAGAAACTGTTGCTCCTTTGTGTGGTTCATCTTCCGATGGGATGATTCGAGGCGGAAGTCAGAAGCGAGCGATGCTCGATCATGAAAATTAGCAAGATCTGAGGCCTTCAGTCTGCCGGAAAGCAGACTGGAAAGACCCGTGCTGGCCGCCACCGCGGCGTTGGTCGTCGACAAACGTCCTTGCGAACATTTCCCTCGACGACTCGCCCTCTGAGCAGCGCGAGCGCCGTCTCTTGGGTCCGGAGACGCCCTCTTCCAGACCCCGCGCAACAACAACAATTCTCCAAGCGTCTCGTTCGCCGCAATTTCCCCGCGAAACGCCACCCCTAGTACCGCTGGCCGACCCCTTCGCGGGCAACAAACGCCTCGACTCTCGCGCGTTCTACCGCACAATCATCTACGACTTCGAGCGACGTGTTCCCCAACCAACCCAGTCAGACTGACAGC
Source organism: Colletotrichum musicola (assembly GCA_014235935.1). Taxonomy (NCBI): domain Eukaryota; kingdom Fungi; phylum Ascomycota; class Sordariomycetes; order Glomerellales; family Glomerellaceae; genus Colletotrichum; species Colletotrichum musicola. Next base: position 25,847 of record WIGM01000342.1, on the reverse strand, counting down.
CACCGAAGCTGTCAAGACCGCCGAAGCCGACGCCGCAAGCACCCGAGAAGCCAGCCCGGGCGATTTGCCGCATAAAAGGTTCGCAGGAGGGCGCTGAGACACGAAGTCTCGGGCACCGAAGCCGAGTGTAGTTGTGCCAGCACCCGGAGCGGAGCAGGTTATCCGTATGTTCCCATAGATCGGCAGGAGGAGAGCATGAACCGGTTGGAGGCCCCGTCGGGCATTTGAGATTACCGTAAGGCTTCGTTCCGTCGTCTTTCGTCTCCGGTCACGAGGTATTCTGTTTGCAATACGCTTCAAACAACGGTTCTACACGCAAGAAGTGCCGGATCAGTGCACCTAGAGATGGCAACTGATAGCAGAACATGTTGTCGTCTCTCTCTTCGACAGCACGTCCCTCGACACAACACTTCCAGCATTTCCGACATTGCTAGTCTTCCAAACTCCATCCCCATCGTCGTTGGGGAGATGTATGAGACTTCGAAGTCACGTCTCTGACTTTACACGTTCGCCGACACCCGACTCTGTCTGACAAGGCACAGAAGAGGTAGTATAAATTACGATGCCACAAACGAAAAAAACAGCCAGAACGCCAAGACCAAATTGAATCGCGGCTTGAGGAAAACCTGGCCTCATCATACGATATCATTGCCAGTCCAGAAAAAGAAAGAGATCACAGTAAGAATTACAGTACATGTGCCCGGTAATCAGCACCTCGCCCGCGCTCTCCTCCGCCGTCGTCCGACAATCTTCCCTTATTCGCGTAGGAATACCCGAGAGTACCAAAGCCCCCACGGCCAGCCAGTCGGCACGAATTACCTGTTCGGATAGGTACTGATGGTTACCTGAGGGAACCGAAGCATGGTCATGTTTGCCTACATTGCGAAGATGGCCGTTGGGCTCGTCTGGTGTAGCTTTTGCACGAGTTGACTTTCTGTGCTATATAGCTGTTTCTTGCATTGAAGACCTAAAAGGAAGGCACGATGCAAGACAAGCGGTTGAAGACCGCGAGGATGAGCGTCTTGTCCCACAACCGGACCGAGTGCTCCGTGGCCTAGCTTCCCTACGACGCCGTGAGTTCTCAACGACAGGACACCTTCGCAGGTCTAGAAGTCAGTTCGCCTTGTTGTCCAGAGGCATTCGCCCCTGTCGACCCATGGCGAAACAGGGAGTCATCCAAGACGTCCAATACATCCACAAAGACGAACACAGACTGTGTGGCTTCCTTCCGGCTGCTGCCTGGTGACTCACTCCCGTCCGTGGAAAGTCTCTATACTCATTCGAAAGTCTATATACTCATTCTAGGATCCACTCATGCGGCGTGTGGTCGCCACAACCATTGTCATCAAGGTCCTCTCATTGGATGTTTTCTAACGTCGTGCTGCTTCGCATACGACACCAGCATGTCACTGCATCAAATAATGACATTCACCTTTCCCTACCGGCCCGCCCATGCGTGTTGGCGGTTGATATCGTATGTTATCGAGTTAGTTTCAGGGTTATCGTGCTGGAGTCGCAACTTCGTGGCTGGAATTCCGTTGTCCTCCTGTCTAGGCAGCCGCGCCTTTTCTCACAGGGTACCTTACCACTCAAGGGTATAGGGACGGAGATCCGGAGGTATGATGGTGTTGGTGGTGGAAGTGGATGAGCTTCATGTTTGAGGGCTGGAGAGCTCGTACGCCGACTCGAACTCAAGTTTCCTGTCAGCTCGACGTGGAGAACGGGGCCCATCCCTCGGGCCCAGTGACGCCGACGTAGGTCTCTCCAGAGCAGGGGGAAGAGATGGAGAGGTACGTCTCTTTGGGCTGACCTCTTTGGGCTGGCCATGGTCTGTCGAGGTCAAGTACGGCGTCGATATATCGATTCTAAGGCGGTAGGTGCGCTTGGTCTTAGGAATGTGCTTGCGTCTCGTGTCTGTGACTTCTATCGATGTAAACAACAGAGGCATGGTTTGATGCTTTTCATGGTTCCAAATTGTGGCAATATGGGCAAGAAAGTAGCCAGTCTTTCACAGTACATGGGGTCTTTCTCGTAGTTGAATCACACATTCTAGACCTCGAACCCAGCGTACATGACCTTCTCCATCATTCCGCTCGCCGCCCCGGCCTCGACCTTGGCCTCAATTCCCCCGTTGCCAAGCTCCTTCGCCTCCTCAAAGCTCTGCTGCCAGAACTCCCACCTCTGGAAGGAGAACCCCGCCCGCCCCTTGAACCTCGCGCCAGGCCGCCATCGTCTTTCGCCGCCTCCCTCCGGCGACGTGGGCTCGCAGGTGACGGACAGGTGGTACAGCCTCTGGCACGAGTGGATCGCCCACTGGGCCGCGGCCATCAGGCGTGCGTCCGCGCCGCTCCTGTCGCCGGCGTCAGAGGAGCGGCGGTCTTCGAAGGCCGAGCGCAGCTGCTGGATCGCAAAGTCTCGGCCGTCGACGAGGTTGTAAGACCACAGCAGCGCGGCGAATGCGTTGAGGTTGACGAAGCGGCTGAGAGACCTCCCCCGGACGGCAGGATCATCATCGTAGGGGGCTTCGAGGACAGTCAGTAACCCCAAGCACACGTCATCAAGGGGAGAAAGGGGACGAGGCTTCCTCCGCGGTGGAGCTTACACTTCATACAGTCCCTGATAGCTTGGCTCAGCCCGTGGAGTCTGCTGAGCTGCTCGAATCCATTCTGGCTCGCCTCATCGTCAGAACACGGTGGCGCAAAACACCCCCGTACACTGCGGCTTTTCAGTTTTGCAACTCACCACCGTCACCGTAGCGGCCGCCCTAGGCGACGCGGAGAGGTGGTCGAGGATGACCACCAGGTCCAGCAGGGCGATGTTGCCGGACGGCGTCTGCTGCGCCAACGACACGAACAGGTTCCACAGCGAGCGCAGGGCCTCGTCTGATTCCTCCCGGACCGCGCCAGGCGGCGGCAGGAGGGCCGCAATCTCGACTGCCGGCTTTCGTAGCCTCTGGGGGTCGTTGTTATCTTCGCTCATGGCACCGCGAATGGCTCGAAACGCCCTGTCGTCGTCAAAGGCGCTGGCATCCGGGTCGTGCCTCCACTTCGAGACGGCCAGGTTGCCGCCGGTGATGTCTGCGACATGCTCCTCCCAACCTGTTGGCCCGCCGTCGGCTCTCTCGGCCATAAAGGGCGAAAACATGGCTGGAACAAGAGTCTCTTGACTGGAGAGGCGGTGTATGTGTGTCAATCTAGGAAGGACAACTGAAGCCTCCATGGGCATGTGTGGGGGTCGTAAGTGCGGGTATGTCCATTTAAGGTTTATTACTACATACAACACATGTAATCATGTACCCATCTTCATTATGATGCCTGGCAGGCCACGCAGGGACCATGGGCGCCTCCAAACCTTCTGGACAAAGCACATGAAAGACGCATGGTAGACGAGGAAGTTCTTGCCTAACTCGGACAGACTAGCAGCTCTCATAGCGCGTGGCCTCCCACGGACACTGGCGGAATATCTGAAAATCCACTCGATATCTCATTAACGACATGTAAGAGACCGAATGATACCAATCAGGTCGCCCGCAAAGCAACGCAATCACTTCACGGAGTGTGGTTGTGGGCAGCATATTTGTGCTTCATTCCGGTCAGAGTAAAATGTCAAGAGATGTCATGGTCTCGCCTTGGGTTTTCTTCACCAAAAGATGTATCACGATAAGAATGCAGGATCTTCTTGATATTGTCTCACAGAACTTGTGATACAGGTTAGAAGACGCCCCTAACGATAGTGGAGTACGTAGAACTAAACTTTACCTCTGCGCCCTCTCCTCTGCCTTCCGCGTCAACAGGCGTCTTGAACTGTGTACTTTGTAGCTTGTCTCTTGTCAAACGATCAGACAGTGAAGAATACGCACATGCCTGCAGATACACACATGGAAGCAACCCTGTTACACTGAGTTGGTAGGTACGTACGGATAGCAAGGTATCATTCTGAACCGTTGCTGGCTCTGTATTAGGAACGAAGAGGGTCTCGAGTGGACGGCATCCTGACGCAGTCCCAACAATTTCCAAATGAATCGGACTTTACGATGCTGTTGTCAAGAAATGCATTGCAGAGTCATTTCTGCGAGTACTCGAAAGATGCCAAATCCAAGGCAGTGTCTATAATAGCGAACCCAAAGTCAGGTATTGGGATGCCCTCGCGGCAGCCACGAACCCAGGCCGGAGCAGGAGTTACCGCCCTCTTCTGCGGTACACTTGCAACCGGTCGGATTCGGCAGAGATCGAGCGCCTTGGGCTGCTCTCCTGTTGCCAAAACCTATTTCCGAGACCCATAATTCAGCAGCGGGAGACGGCATAGCGACACTTCTGGTATGAAGAGGCCTCGCCCACCCATCAGCCACGCAGCCTCGTCTGCCAAGGTAACTCTCGGCGTGACGGCCAGTCATGGACAATGCCCCAAGCCCATCCACCGATATGGACAGGCAGAATCCATCAAGACAGCCACATGGGTGCCAGGTGTCAAATGGGTCGAATAAGGTTCGGTCAGTTTTCTCCTTGAAAAGGAGACGCAAACGCCGTCAAGGTGTCGGGGATGGGTGGTTGCTCTGGCATCTGCGTCTGTTTAATAGAGGACTACGTCGAGTTCCTGATTGTGTCTTTTCTCCCTCTTCCTCTTTCATCCCGTACACTCCCAAACCGAAGTTATTCAGAGAACTTGGGGAAGACTACATCGACTCCTGACAGTGCCCTCTCTCCTCTCTTCACCCCCGTCCCCCATCATCGCCCCCTTATTCACTTTGTATGCCTTTACGTACCACCAACTCGAGTCCAACCATGTCGCTCGTGGCCGCGAGCATCGCCGAGTATTACGCGTACTTGGACCGCAATAAGCTCGGCGTCGCGTGGGAGAATGGCCTCCCTTCGCGGGGGAGCACGTACGAGCACGCCCGCAAGCTCCTCATCGACCCGGCCGAGCAGAAGATCAAAGACCAAGAGAGGTCGGCCTCGACGGACCAAGTCCTCAAGGCGCCAACCACGCGCGCCGACGATTTGAAGCTGCTCCAGGAGGCGCACGCGATCACCGCAGACAACCTAGCCAGCAACAACCGCTACGAGCGCGAGCGCGATGAGAGCTGCTCGAACCCCGTGATGCGCCCCGTCTCCTTGCCGGGCAGCTCCCGGCCGCTGCCGATAGCCACGACCCTGGAGAGGACCAAATACTACCTCGGCCACGACTCCGGAGACGTCATCTTCTCTTACAGGCACATACCGAATGTGCAGGACTACAAGCAGTGCTTCACGTACCAGGGCAGGGTGCCGTACTCTTGGACGGTCGACAAGTACCGGCTGCGCGTCTCCGCGGTCAAGGTGGTGAACATCCTAACCATGCTCATACACTTCCACACGAACGGCCCCAATGCGGTGTTCTCAAGCCGGGAGCTCGTCCAGGTGAAATCTAGCCGGATCGACAAGAGGCACATGGCCAGCTTGCAGAAGAAGTGGGAGACGGCGGTGAGGCTCAAACCTCTTTTCGGGGGTCACAGAGAACTGCTCCGCAGACACTTCCTGCTTCAAGAGTTCGTAGCCCTCTTGTTCCGCCTGGAGGCGGGCCAAGATCCGAAAACCAATACCATAATCGAAGCGTTGCAGCCGATCGTGGACATCCTCAGGAGCCTCGAGCCACCTGCGAACGATTCCATCCCCGGCTTGCAGATGTTTGTCAATCGCTACTTGGAGAACGAGGCCGCCAGGGCTGAAGACCAACTGTTCCGTAAGCACGAGTACGAACATGTGTTGGTATACAACGAAAGCTGCTTCGATGGGCGCCCACTCGTCGATAGGCGGAAATGCGTAAGTGACCATCTCTTTTCTGCTGTATGATTGATGCGCGCGTTCGCCCAAGCTCAAGCTCGCGCTCGAAGTCGAGTCAAGCTACTGGGGGCTTGGGCAGTTGCACGCAGGGTCCATCCGACCCGTCGATCCCAGGCTTAGGTTCCCTGGAGTACCTAGGTTTCTAGGTACCTGTAGACTGGGATCGGAGAGCGGAAAAACCCACCTTCCATCCCACCCCCCTGCCCACCTCTTCCGATCCGAAATTTTGGGGCCGCACCTCTTCTCCGAAATCACCACCGCTAACCACACGTCTCTCCCCAACAGAGCATCTTCGACCACTACGGCCAGTGCAACGGCGAGTACATCAAGGGCAAGCCAATATTCGGAAGGGGCGTTCGCGCGATAGAGTGGATCGACAAACCGTTACCCTTCGTCGCACTCCCGCCCGACATCCTCGAAGCGCGCAACAGGATCCTCTTGGCCGGTCTCGCAGAAGCTGAAGAAGCAGCAAAAGCAGCAAAAGAAGCAGCAGCAAGAAGAGAAAGAGCAGAAGCAGCAAGAAGAGCAGAAGCAGAAGCAGAAGCAAGAGCAGCAGCAGCACCAGCAGCCGAAGCCGAAGCCGAAGCCTCCAGGGAACGACCGATCGAAGAATTCGAACCCCGGCTCTCCTACGACGAAGCCTACGCGACACTCTTCCCTCCAGAAGAGGCAGACGAATTTACCAGGGGATTGATCCGGCGCCTCGATCAGCAGGAACCCAGAATACTACCCCGCCTGCCGACTCCTCCCCCCGCGGCCGCCCCCGCAGCCCCCGACGGCGAACCGAACCCAGATCCCCCTCCCTCGCCCAAAAGACCCAGGGAAACCACACAACAACAGCCAGCATGTCGACCCTCGCAACCCTCCGCGGCCTCAGGCCGTCCCTCGCGATCCCGCAGCCTCCCCACGCCAGCAGCAGCAGCATCTTCACCATCACCCGCAGCCTCTCCACCTCCCCCCCGCTCGCGGCGCGCAAGGCCTCGGGCGGCGGCGGCCAGCAGACGCCCGAGCATGTAACACGCATGCGCAACCTCAAGCAGCACCTCTTCGGCCGCGCCCCTCCCCCGCTGCGCATGGCCCGCAACCGCCACCTCCGCCACTGGACCATCCACCGAGCCTGGCTCCTGCTGCAGCGCCAGCAGCGCGAGGCCCGCGAGCGCGAGCTCTACCGCATGCACCAGAGCATGTGGAACGCCAACGAGGAGCTCCGCAACACCTCCGGACCGGGCACCAGGGACGAGGGGTGGCTGTACCGCGTCGCGCAGGAGAAGAAGGGGGTTTACGGCCCGGAGGCCGTGCCGATCGAGTACGCGCGCTATCAGACCGAGACCCCGGCTAGGCAGGCGTGGAACCACGACTGGAAGCCTTGAGACAGAAGGTGTGTGCTTTGGGGAAAAAAGAACAAAAATGTAGGATGAGAGGAGCAGAGGAGTCAGTCTACTTGTTGATAAGATTAGACGAGGATGATGATGGGAGCAGCAGATGAGCCAGCCTACGTGTTGACCAGTCTAGAAGAGGACGAGGACGAGGACAAGGATGAGGACAGACAGGACGAAGCTTCGTCATGTCTGGTTGTCCGTGTACCACCACCACCACCACCACCACCACCACTCGGGCACTCTTCCCCATCCAGTGTCTGACCTGTTGTAGTAGTATAGCTAGTGTTGTGGCATGGCCTCTGTTGGATGGAACTGCATGGAAAGATGCAACAAACAACAGGCATGCACACAAAAGACTAGGAGTGTGTTGCAGTGTTGCTGCGTTGTCTTCATAAAAAAAATGTTAAATTTAATGATTTTTTGTCAATTCTCATTTTGAGTGAAGCAACTACCGCTGGCTGGCCTACTCATTTCAGGGGGGGTGGGAGTGATGAGGAAAAAAAGTGGGAGAAGCACTGTTCATCGTCACTCTCCCTTCCCCTGGTGAACTCCAGCAGCACCCAAAAAAAAGATTTCTCTCAGCTTCAAGAACTTTTTTCCCTGCGAGTCGTTCTATGCCACTTGCGCACACGCATGCGCACTGCCCCTATTAATACAGACGGGTGTCCAATTGTGTGCATGAAAGAAAAAAAAGCCTGAATCCCTTTCTCCCTCCCCCTTGATTTGCAAAAAGGATGTTATCCACCTTCCGTTGGCGCTGGTTTCCGCTGCTGTCGAAGCCGCTGAGAGAAAAGATGTTCTGTAGAAAAGAAAGGAGAGCATTAAAGTCGACTTCGTATGGTTCAAATGGATGTTTTTTTTCTTCAGAAAGAGAGGTTGACCAAGTAAGGCAGCCCAGCCCTTCTCCAACGGCACCTTCGGCATCCCCACGTTGTGACCTATTCCTGCGCGCCAGGTTGTACTGTCTGCCTCTGGTGTGAAATACGTGGGCGGTCGACGTGGGTTGGGTGTGGTTCGCATCCGGGTTTGTTCGCAATCTCCTAATGTCGTTGTGAAATGGGATGACTCCTCCCAGTGCTCCTGTCGACCATGGTGCTTTGATAGTGCCGCGCCTAAGTTGTGGATATTCGATTGCATGGCAGACTTGAGCAACGGGTTGCTGCTCAGAGTATTATGCAGCAGCCGCCTCCCTCGCCCTTCTCGAATGTCAGCAGGGCAGCGCGCGTAGCGGCCTCGAAGACATCGTCAACGCCCTCGCCGCTGAGACTGGAGCACTCCAAGTACTTGCGGGCGCCGATTTCGCGGGCAGCGGCATCGCCCTCCTGGCTGGTGACGAAGCGCAGCGACTTCTTCCGCATTTCCTCGATGGCCACGGGGTCCTCGCGCAGATCCTTCTTCAGTCCAACAAGAATGATGGGGACGCCCGGGCAGAGTCGAGTCACCTCTTCTACCCACTATTGCCAGCCGTCAGAAACCTAGTCCACAACCATGATGCCGATGGCGCAAGCGCGCTACCACTCACCTTGTGCTTGACGTTATCTAGGGAGTCGGGCGTGTCCACAGAGAAGCCGATGAGAATGACATGTGCCTTAGAGTATGCCAGTGGTCGCAGCCTCTCGTAGTCCTCTTGCCCTGCGGTATCCCATAGCGCCAGCTGCACCGACTTGCCGTCCACTCTGCAGTCTGTCACATAGTTCTCGAAGACGGTGGGGATCTAGTTGTCGGTCATTAGAAGGATCGACCGAACATCAGGGTGGACTGTTACTAACGTAATGCTGTACAGGAACCTCGTTAGCAAAACCGTCAAACCCCGCGGATCAGACCACGGCAGCAACAGGTTGGAGACTTACTGTGGGAAAGTATCCAAGGGTGAAGACACTGAGCAAACTCGTCTTTCCGCAGGCACCGTCACCAATGATGACGAGTTTCCTGGCAGTATATTGTTAGCACGCGAGCAGGGGATGGAGGACGGGGTGGGATAGCGGTGCCCGTGGATGCGGCGGCGCCCGCGGGAATCGAGGGCCGGGGAATCTGGGGGCTCCGTCGGGGAAAGGCGGACATGAGGGGGATCGGCGGGAAATTCGAGCTCGACAGTACCTTCGAATGACGTTCTGGGCTGCTGGCGCTGCCATGGCTGCGGATGCTGACTAGCGAAACGACCGTCGAGAGAAACGAAAAAGAAGGGCAAAAAAGCAGAGTGTCGACTTCGAGGCCAATTGAGGAATTGACGGGGACTGCGACCGCGCCGTAGGTATTAAAGCCGGGCGGGCAGTTGGAGGTTGCGGCAATGACGACGCGGGCTGTTCGAGAAGCGGCCGAAATCAAGAAAAGCGACCAGTGATCTCGCGCGCGAGACAGAGAGAGCCAGTCGATAGCGCGGATGGGCTGCCGGGGATCGGTGCGTTCGTATGCGGTAGGCAGATGGGCAAGGTAGCAGAGAGTCGTATCGGAGCAGCGGCAGCAGCGGCGTCGTTCGGCGATGGCGACGGACAGGCGCGGAATGGGCCGGCAACGATCGAATTCGGAGGTGTGCGTGCTTGCGTATGTGTATGTTTGTGTGGGATTATTTCTTCTTCGGGAGTTGGGGTGGGCGAAAAAGAAATAAAGAGGGCAGAGTACTCCGTAGTGGTCGAGTAGTCCGGGTAGAGGAAGAATGGAAGGGTTTGGTAAGGTTGGAGGACGCGGTAAAGGCTGAGTTGGAGGCGCACGCGGCGGAAGGCAGGAGAGCGCAATGGAAGGCGAGTTCCCCCTTGATGTTTTTTTATCCACTCTCTTAGTTCTTTCCGAGCACGGCAGGGTGAGTTAAGAATGTGCTGCAGGGCGCAGGAGGCGGCGGAGGAGAAAGAAGGAGCTGGTGGTTGAGCGAGGAAGATGAGTTGAGCGGGAGGAATACGAGCTGAAGAAATTCCTCGGGGGTGATGGCACGTTGAAGAAGGAGAGGCCGGCCACAGGCACTGGGGCAAGCAGCTGGTGGACGTGGAGCAGCAGGACCGGGACGGGTGTGGACGTGGAGCTGAAGCTGGAGCTGGAGCTGGAGCTGGAGCTGGATTGGATTGATGGAGCTGGGGCAAGCAGCAAGTCCTAGAGGTGCCTGGTCGCTTGGTGCAGGTCGGACGTGGATGTGGGCTTGGTAGGGGAAAAGAAGGGGTCAGCGCTTTGGACCCTTGCAAGTAGCAAGATGGGTTCGAATCGAATGATGACTGAGGTGCAGGTGCAGTTGCTGTACGGTACGTGCGGTGCTGGCACGGATCGAATTCTTCGAGTAGAAGGAAGAAAAAAAGGGAAGGGAGGAAATAAGGGTTTCTAACCGTGCCTAGGTACTAATAATAAAGAAGGAAGAGAGAGAAAAAAAAAGACGTTGGGAAGGGGCGAGACAGAGAAGGGTAAGGTAGGTAATAAAAGTAAGTACCTTTGGCTTGTAGTGTTAATGTAGCTCAGGTATGCGAAATGCAGGCAAGAAAGCATGCCAGGTCCAGCCAGGTAGCGCAAGGCAATGTCGGTAGGTGCCTTCGGTGTAAGCGTACTGATGAGTATCTATCTTTTGCCTGTCTACGAATTACCATCTGGTAATGATACCCACGACTTATCAACCCCGTGGTATTTATCTCAAAGTCAAAGATCCAAACTTCCATGATTTTAGCTTGCCTTGGAATTATCTGATTGCGGTAAAGACGTAAACAAGTCAAGCCCTGGATACTGCATACACACATCTAGGTAGCATCGCTTGTACCTTGGCGCAGCAAGTTGCTGATTGTGTGTGTGTGTTCAGTATGGCGATGGTGGTGCATCGCCAACTGGGCGGGACGTGTGTACCGTACCAGGACCACCCTCAACCCCCATCTGCAGCAGGGTTCCCGAACTACACATCGCATACGTACAAGGTACGGCTGGCCTGTCCGACTTACTCACCTCACGTTAGGTACCTAGGCCACCCTGCGGTAGGCAACTAGTAGGTAGACTTCAGTCCATTTCCCCTCCACGTAGGCCCAGTCCCCCCCCTCCCCCGAGTGCGGTGCGCCGGGTGGTGCGTGTTGTGTGGCACAGCGCAGGGTCCACGAGCACTGGAGGCCCCTAGAGGTAGGGAGGACCTATGGAAGGCACGGATGTCCCCTTTCAGGAGTTGAGGCCCGTCCGGCCCAGGCCCAGCCCAAAAGTCCACTGACACCGACCTATAAGCTGGCTGCCTCTACGCATCATCAACAATACCTCCAACAGTGCTACTTGCTGTCTGTGTCTGTCCCTCCATGTTGGTACGTATGTAGGTAGGACTTTTCAACATTGCCCAACCAACCGAAGAGCAAATTCGTGGTCCCGATCGTGTCGTCAATCTGTGGGCTGCATGCAAGTGCAAAAGTGCGGGTTTGCAAAAGTGCCGCTCTCTCCGACTCGTCCACCCACGCGGACGCAGGATTGGACCGGGCAACCAATATCCAACATCACGTCGTATCTCATGTCAGCCATTGCGGCAACATTTCTCCCTTGAAATGTTTGCGTGCTCGGATCAAAGTCCGAATGTGCGAAACAAAATATATACCACCATCACGACCCGCCTCACGTATATGTGGTGACGGACCTTTTGATGTTTACCATGTGTTGGACGTTTATGATGTCCATGTGGTGACGGGCCTTTTGCCGCTGATTACATAGCTGCGCTACCACAGCACGCCGGTCCTTTTGGTTTCTAAAATAAGGCCCTCTTCTCTTTGGAATACAACCGAAAAAAAAGAAACACAAGTTTTTTTCTTGTCAGATTTTTGGCTTGTCGGGAAACCTGCCTACACCGAATTAGCGTCAATGGAATTCTCTTTGCCGTTGGAATTGCCTGTTCATGCGCTTCTGCCGACCTCCGCCGTCATCTTCAACAAGGGACAACCCCCGAAGGGGAGACCACCCCCGGACTAGAGAGCCAAGCCTCATCGCCTCGGCTCCCTGTCCTTTACATCGACATCACTCATGGCGCCGGCTCAACTTAACCTTTATCCGTGCTGCTCAGCCTGCCACCTCGACGACCGCGCCGACAGCGACATCATACCTTACGTACGCGTCCGTTTGAGATTCACCTCCAACACTTCGGATGCCGCAGCGGCACTGAATCTCGACCGCCACCAGCTGCAAACCTCAAGCCCATATACCGATCATTGTGACTCGGAGGCGTCGCCGGTAGCCTTGGAGTAATTAAGGCACTCCACAGCTTCTGCACCACCAGGTCCCAGGTGTGTGGGAGGACGGACAGCGCCCCGGCTTGGAGCAGCCACCTCTCTCGAGAACCTCGGCCAAGGGTGCTTGCTGCAGGGTGAGCAGGAGAATGGGAATCTCCGTTCTGTGTCTCTGCAGCCCCTCCCCTCTGCGCCGCGCCCGCCTACCACACCATCCGTGCTGTGCCTCCGTCCGTCTGTGCAACTAACAGCACGATCCGCGGGCTGTGCGGTCCTGCGTGCTGCGTGCTGCGTGCTGGGTGTTGCTGCGGCTGCTGCTGTACTCCGCAACACCTCAGACAGTGCCGCCTGCAGCTGCCCGCCGTCTTGTGCTCCATGGTGACGGTTCGAACTGCCTACGATCCTCCTGGCGGTTCGCATTTTCCGCGAGAACCTGCGGAAACTAGAGAATAGCGGATCTGGGTGAAGAGACGGTGCTGTCTTCCGGTAGGTCCTATCGTCCTGAATTCTGATCCGGTGCAACAGCTTGGTTTCTGTTTGATCATGACGCAGATGAGGGAGGCCCCTTCCGGGAATCCTTCGATATACGAGCCCGGACCCCGGGCCAACCTGCTCAACTTGCTCACCATCCAGCCTGGAGACCCCCCTTTACTTCGTTCTCCCGCATTAAGCATCGCCTTCAACATGATATTCACTGGAGACCCCGGCCGTTCGCTGTGGAGACTTGATGGCCCGCATCACCACCGCCGTCCGAGGCTGTGTCAGAACGTCTGCTGCACACTCAGCAGCGCTGCACGTAATTCGACCGAAGAGCTTTCTTGCCGGCATCTAATTGGATCAACGGCCCCTTCGGAGGCCAATTCGTGTACCGTGCCGTGTCCGGTCGCTCGTTTTCCTCCGATATCGTGCGCACCATCAGAACGCGTTCCTGGTCTGATACTGTCCCAAAGCCCGGCGTTGCATTCTTGCCCGCAAAATTAGGATCGCTCTCGTCCGGGATTTGCTGGCCACATCTGTTCTGTCCGATACGTGCAGAGCGCCGTGCTGCGCCGACCAGGTGGAAATCCACAACGTCTGACATGCTGTCCATCCCGGCGGTGATTACGTTGTTTCCGTCCACAAGTTGACAATCTGGCGTTTCCATTATCCCATTTCTCCGGCAGGCAGCCTTCGGCTTGCCCTCCCCTTCGTCCCGCGCAAGCTGCAAACCGTCCTTATTGAGAAAGAACCGCTGGAGAACGTCACCACAGCGCTTGACAAACGCTAGCCGACCGCCGTGGCATGGCCTTGCCCTTGGCCGGGGTCGGTTTGTTGATCAGTGGGGCGCCTTTTTGGCGAGCTGAAAAGGTGTCGACACGCGCCAGCTGCCAGCTGGGAGTGCATATTCCCCCGAGCAATGCAGGGCGGCCGGTACGGAAGCCCTCCATTGGCCCGTCGGCACGGGCGGTGGCCGCGCGGATCCGGTCGATGGAGGCTGAAATGCGGATGGGCTCGGAACGGGTGGGATGCGTGCTTTTAAACGTCCGATTAGCGGGCCAGCAGTCTTGATGATGTCGGCAGGCTCGGGAGCATCGAGCGAGTGAGGCAATCGGTGTCGGGCAACAAACCAGACCCGTCGTCGGCGATACCCAACGGTGGCTGATGCTGGTTCTTTCTTCCTAGGGATGACTGAAGCAGGTTTGCGTGTCTCGCGTCCCTGCCCCCTCGAAGCCCCGACTGGCTGGGCTGTCTGAGTGCGATGAGGAGAGGACATCAAGGTCGTGCAAGCTGAGATGCGACACAGGCACAGAGGATGCCTTGCAAGTTGCCAGCCTGTCCCACCAGACTGCGACATCGGGTGCCAAACGCCGAGAGGGACGCTCTCCGTCACGTGCTAGGGGGGGTGAAGAGAAAGATGGACTCCTGGGCAGCTAAGTATTAATATTAGCAGGAATTCATTCGTGGCATCCAATGGTGGCCAGGTATCTGGATCAAGGACGCCAACCCCCTGATTACCGTGTCTGCGTAGAACGTAGGTAGCTAGTAGGTGTGTTAAGGGATGGAAATAGAAACAGAAACAGAAAGGCCGGTTAAGATGACATCGATGGTTCGCTGCGTGTGCCAGGCATTGGACGTGTTGCAGTTACTCCTGGCAGGAGCAGGCCAAGGCACCTGTCTGTTCGGGGGAGCGGGACGGACCAGACCCGACTGGATTCGACAGGGACTGACCTCCAGACACTGGATTGGCCCTGCCTGAGCTCTATGGATTTGCTTAACTTTCCGGCTTCTCACTTCCGCATCTTTGCACAGACCAAGATGGCACAAACACAATCGAGTTGTCTTATGTCAGCGTTCTCCATTTGCGTGAGAGGGCTGGCCAATTGCCGTTTGGCGGGATGGAATCGATCGATGCCTGACGGCCAAACCCCCTCCCTCGCCTCTGAATGGCTCAGGCAGAGAGAACAAGCACAGCCCGGAGGCACGGGCCATGTGTACGTACTGCTCAAGCCTCAAGGGGTATCGAGGGCGGAGGGTGCACTGGGACAATCAGCAGTCAGCAGCCAGGCACAGGTGCGCTTACCTAAACATGTTTGCCAGACCAGGACCGGGACCTGGTTAGTCACGTGGCCTAAGCCGCACCAGCAACCTCCTCGAATTATGATTGGCGGGGTAGGATCCCCAACCGTGGAGCCGATGTTCCCTGTGCAGTGCCTGCCATAGGGAATTGCAGGCCTTGTACGTACCCACTTTTGTGCCTCTTCTCGGGCGACGTATGTACCCCTCACGCGAAGATGCGCCTGCAGGCTACTTGGATATTGCGCGCATCCCTCTCCCTAAGTTCCCGACGCACGACGGCACACAGTGGCATTGCCCGCGTTGCCTTGCCTCAAGGCTACGGCCAAGTGTACACTGTTACCTCTACACCTAGCTTTAAGCTGAGAGCATCGCCAGCCGGGGGGAGAGAATTCTAAAAGGCGACGGTTTAAATCATCAATTGCCGTCGTCTTCACCTGCCGTCCCCACCAGCCTTGCCTCGTGACTCGTGTTCTTCGCCGTACGGTATGATGCCTACAGACACCAAAGACATAGATACCTACTCACAGGCTCCCTTCGTCTGTGCTGTCAGCGGCCCCAGGTACCTAACTATCTCACTACCTCACTACGTGACTACGCTGTACCTACCTAGCAAGATAGTGTAGATGTCCCGGCCACCCCTCTGTCCCCTCTGTCCCTCAGTCCCTTGGCGGGCGCTGTCTAGGTAGTTCTGCTGGGTTGCAATTGTACTGTTGTGCTGTGTGCCTGCCCCGGGGGCCCCATCTTGAATATTATTCGCCTCCACCTGTGAGTCCTGCCTGTGCCTGCCTCATCACCACCACTTCAGCCGCCCAGCGCGCTGTATCCCGCCTACCCTTTTCGCGAGCGCACAAACAAACGTCGACCCCAACACATCACCAATTTCCCACCGAGAGCAGCGGCGGCGCCTTCTCGTTCTTTGCTCACCCATCACCGACTACAGCATACGCAGTATCAATCGAGACGCCCCTCCCCAGCCAGTCCGATCGACCGCCGAACCCGAGCTCTCCCTCCCCTCGTTCCTGCACCCCTCGCAGCCCATTCTCGTACTCCTCTATGATATCGACGTTTGTTGCCTCGTAGCAGACTTTCGACATGCCGGCCAAACATCGCCAGCCGGCACCCCAGCCGCCTGCGTCTCCCAACACTAAGGCCACCGCGAGATACACCAACAAAGACGGTTCCAAGATCATCACCGTCCCCAAGGGGCCCCCCTCCACCGAGACCTCGCTGCCCTCCACCCCGACCTCGTCGGCAAAGGCACCCAGCGTGCAAACGGCCGCCCCGAATGGCGTCGACCCTGCTGCCCCGCCGGTGAATCGGAAGAAGCAGAAGCGTCGTGAGAAGGCCGCCGCGAAAGCCGCTGCTGGCCAGGCCGCCGTCCCGACCCCGAATGGACGCCCAAGTCCCGCACCTGGCGCCCCGTCGCCCAACCCCCAAGCTACCCAAGATGACGCGGACCAGGATCTCAGCGATGACGACGCCGAGGACCACCATTCTCATCATCACCACCACGCGAACGGCGTGCAACCGAAGGGGTCCAAAAAGTCCAAGAAGAAAAACAAGAAGAACGGCAAGAGTTCGCAGACGGCCGATTCCCAATACGACAACGTGTCGCATCTCCACTCCCCTTTGCCTCCTCGGTCACCTATCCATACCGACAGGTTCCGTGGGCCTGAATTTTCCAAGGACAAGATTTGGAATACCGACACGCAGGAGGAGCGGGAACGTATAAAAGAATTCTGGCTGGGTCTGGGCGAGGACGAGCGCAAGTCCCTCGTCAAGGTCGAAAAGGACGCCGTTCTCAAGAAGATGAAGGAGCAGCAGAAGCACACGTGCAGCTGCACTGTCTGCGGACGGAAGCGCACTGCCATTGAGGAAGAGCTCGAAGGTCTCTACGACGCCTACTACCTGGAGCTTGAATCGTTCGCACACACCGGCGAGCACCCCCCGATGCTTGCCCCGTCGCGGGCCGACTTCCCTCTGCAACCGCCGCGGCTTCCGTCGACGTACTCGGGGCAACCGCCGTCACGCGCCCGCATAGTCGAACACGTCGGCGACGATGACGACGACGACGACGACGACGACGACGAGGACGCCGACGAAGAGTACAGCGGCGACGAGGACGACGAGGACGAACTCGGCGAAGACGAGGAGTTCAGCGAGGAAGAGCCTCCCGAGGACGCTCACCCTCACGATCGAGATATGGCGGATTTCTTGACGTTTGGGAACAGCCTCCAAGTCAAGGGTATGAAGCTTCTGGACTCTATACTCTGCAGATATGGTAACATGGACTTAGG
This sequence comes from Colletotrichum musicola, assembly GCA_014235935.1. Classification (NCBI taxonomy): domain Eukaryota; kingdom Fungi; phylum Ascomycota; class Sordariomycetes; order Glomerellales; family Glomerellaceae; genus Colletotrichum; species Colletotrichum musicola. The sequence continues at coordinate 8,640 of WIGM01000342.1, read as the reverse complement.
TGGTATACTCACCGTTGCGGATGATCTGCTCAAGAACGACGGCAAGCGCTTCATTGAGATGATGGAGCAGCTCGCCGAGCGCCGCATGGCGCGAGAAGAGGACGCCAAGGAGCACTTTTCTCGCACCGGCTACGGTCATCCTGCCAACGGCTCCTACTCGAGCCACAACCATCCTCCTCCAGAAGACGACTATGACGACGAAGACGAGGAGGATGATGAGGACTACGACGACAGCCAAGAAGAGGAATATGAGGACGAAGAAGTGAGCTCCTCTCAATACACGTATGACCATAAACACTCAAGTACTGAGCATTACTGTTGTCATCATCAGGATCCGATGACCGATAAGCAACGCATGGAGGAGGGTCGTCGCATGTTCCAAATCTTCGCCGCTCGCATGTTTGAGCAGCGCGTTTTGTCAGCGTATAGGGATATGGTGGCCAAGCAACGCCAGCAACGACTCATTGAGGAAGAAGAGCAGGAAAAGATCCAAAAGGCCAACAAGGCGGCGAAGAAGGCCAGGGAAAACCAGAAGCGCAAGGACAAGGCCGCGCTGAAGAAGCAGCAGCTGGCCGAGGAGAAGGCGCGGAAGGAAGCCGAGAAGGCTGCAGAGGAGGCCGCCCGGCTCGAGGAGCAGAAGAGGAGGGCCGAAGAGCAAAGGCTCAAGGCGGAAGAGAAGCGCCGCAAGAAGGAGGAGCAGAAGCGACTCGAGGAGGAAGAGCGTCTGCGAAAAGATGCCGAGCGGCAACGGCGTCAACAAGAGCAACAAGAGAAGGAGCGCAAGGCGCGCGAGGCGAAAGAGAAGGCGCAGAAGCTCAAGGAGGAAACCCGGCTACGCGAGAAGGAGTCCCGCGAGCAGAAGGAGAGGGAAGCTCGCGAGCGCAAGGAGAAGCAGGAGCAGGCCAAGCGCGACAGGGAGCAAAAGGCCAAGGCTGAGCGAGAAGCAAAGGCCGAGAAGGAGAGGGAGCGGCTGAAGCAAGACGACAAAGCGGCAGCAGCACAAAAAGCAGCCTCGACCCCTGCTGCCCCTATTCCCATACCCAACCAAGGCCGGCGACCCTCGCAACACCCCGTGTCGATTCCGACTCACCCGTCCAACCCAGCGTCTTACGCATCCCCGAAGATACCCGTTGCGACGCCAGTCATTCCCAAGATCACCCCGATTCGCCCCAAGAATGCGCCCCTGTCTCAGGAAGCACCGGCGCTCGCGTCACAAACCTCGCATTCTGGCTCTACGGTTCCGTCACCACACCCTGCGACTCCAGGCCACACGAGTCCTGCGCCCATCGGATCCTCTAGGAAGGGAAGCGTGGCAACCACGAGCTCACTACCGCACCCTCACTCCGTCTCTCCATCCAACATCAAGGGGCACCTGGGGGCACAGCCGGCACCGTTTGGCATGCCGATGAGCATGCCTCCCCCCGGATTCCCAGGACCACCACCGGGCTTGGGGAACCGCATGCACGATCCCATCTTTGGCCCTCCCGGCATCCCCGGCTTCGGTCGACCTCCCCCGGGCATGATGGCCGGTCCTCCCGGCCTCAACGCGCCGGCTGGGCGTGGCTACATGCCGCCGCACCCGCCACCCGGCTTTGGACAGGCCATGGGCGACCCGCTTCACGGCATGGGCCCCGGCCTAGCGTCGCACTCCCGGCAGGCCTCCGGCAGCTTCGACTCGTCCTCCTCGCCCGTCCCGGCGCAGCCCATAGGAAGGCTGGCGCCAATCGGTCGTCCCGGAAGCGTGGTGCAAGGACTGCGGAACGACCAGACAGACGAGTTTGCGAACCAACACCTCGGAAGCAGCGCGTTGTTGGACGATGCGGAAGACCCGATTGCGGCAGCCATTAATGCCGCGAGACAACGCAACCACGCGCCGCGACCGGCCTTCCCCAGCCTTCCGTTTGGCATGGACAACGGGTTTCCCACGATGAACAGCGTATGGGGACCGTCGCCGCCGATGGCTTTCCCTCCGCCAGGACTCGCAAACCCCGGTGGCTGGCCCAGCCCGATGATGCCTTCCATACCCATGGGCCCGATTAGAGCGACCGGAAACCCGCGTGCCGTCGACGTACGCCTCATGCTCTGCCGAGCGTGTAAGGAGCTACAGGCGCGCAACACGGAGTCGCCCGACTCGTTTATCGACCTGTCGGCGATCAAAGCCGAGGTTGACCAGTTCAACCAGCCCGTTTCCGAGGAGGACCTCCTGGACCTAGCAGAGACGGAGGGTAATGCGCTCAACGGCGGCGGCACGTTCGACATTTGCCGAGACGCCAACGGCCCCGGGAAGCACGCCGTCCGCTGGGTGCCCGAGTTCAACGACCTGTCGCAACCGCACCACCGAGCCGTAGGCGCGCCCGGCGAGATCGGCAGCCCCATCATCGGCAGCGGTTCCGTGGCATTCCCATCTAGGGGGCAGTAGGAGCGTCCATCTAGCAAGGGTTCACGCTCCCGCTCCCCGGCAACGGCGGGGGACGGTTCAAAGGCGTCGGTCAGAAAGGGTCTGCACTGGGCGATGCAGAGCGGCTTGGAGCGCCGGAGGAGAGGATCAAGAGTAGGACGGGCGCGGGATCTCAAGAGACTGGCGAAGGGCATACATCCCTCGCCGATGTCAGCGTCACGGTAGGATTATTGCTGCTTTCTTGGGCAGTGATCAGGGTTTTCTCTCGCCCCTGCATTTGTTGCGGAAGGTCGGCCGGCGTAGCGGCCGGGCGGCTAATAGAGACGCTGTTCTTTTCTGCGCAGTTCGGTGCTTTGTTGTGATGAGGCTATAGACTCTGAATTGTGTGTAGACGTGACTTCATTCCATGACGACGGCTAGCCCCCGGCCAACTTGCACGTCGACATCACCAACTTCGAATGATCTCCCTAATCTAATAAGTAATAACCACATCCCCAGTCCCATCCTCGGAACCCACCATCTATGCCGCTAGGTAGCACCGCCGGACTTTCTCCCGGGACGGAACCCCAGCCCACGACGCAATGACCAACAGAAAAAAATTAAAGCCCGAACCAACACACGCCAGCCCTGACGGCCCACCCAAGAGAGAAAAAAATAAACCAGTTTCCCCATCAAATCTCCATCACCATTCTCCATCTACCCACACACACGATCAAACATATTCACTTTCAGAGAGTGAACAGTCACCAGCACAAGAACCTTCCAAAAGCCGGTCGCCCGGCTAGCTCAATCGGTAGAGCGTGAGACTCTTAATCTCAAGGTTGTGGGTTCGACCCCCACGTCGGGCTCAATTCCCGTCAGCGATTGGCACTCAGGAACTTTCGAGGTTCTTCATCTTTTTTGTTCTTGCTATATTTTTTTGTTTTTCCCTTCAATTTTGGTTTCCTTTTTCCTCGTCTCCCTCTTTCTGACTTGGTTAATATTCAACCAGCGTTTTGTTTGTACCGAATACCCTCGGACCACTTTCAAGGTAAATGAACTTGCCGAGTTACACTTGTTTTTTTGTCGATCATGGCCCCATGTCTCACCGAACCTCGAAAGAACGGCGTCGCCGAAGCTAGGCTTTTACATCCCTTGACTCGAAAACAAAACCACACTAGCATATCACAAATCGCAGCAAGCAACAAGTCATGAGTGAGAACTGAAAAACTCCATTGAGTGTCTATATTATTTTTTCCCATCCCCGTCGTAGCAAGTCATCATCCGCGAGCAAACCGATGGCCTGTTCCCCCGGCCACCCCGTAAGCTAAGTAGTCTATCGGGTATCTTTGTGTGTCTATAGTTGGAATAAAGATCCAAAAAAAAAAAAAAAAAGGACAAAGAAGAAATTATCCACCAAGCAAAAGAAGCAAGTCTAAAGTGGCGCCACGTCGTGTCATGAGACATTAGATACCGCGCCATGAATTATACGGACAATGGGAGCATGTCGTCAGAGACGTCCTGTCGGTAGGCGTCTAGATCCACGCGGGAAGAGTGCTCTTGTCCTCGAGCGGCCCGCTGCGCCGCTTGAGACGCAGATTCTCGAGGCTCCTGCCCCAGGACAGGTGTCTCTTCGACGGCTGGGGCACTTGGAGCAGGGGCCCGCAGCTCTCGCTGCCGTCAGATTCGGGTGTCGGCGGCGACAGGTCACCCATGGACTGCGATCCGCACCACGGGCTGATGGAGTTGGCGAGGCCGCTCCCGGGGTACATCATCGGGTCGAAAAGCTGCTCGTCTTCCGGCGGGCCAAGCACGACGTTGGTGGACCAGTCGTCGCGCTCGGGAAGAACGAGAGGAGTGCCAGGGTGAGCATACTCCAAACTGTCAGGCTCCTCGGGAATCGACCGCGGCGGCGGGTGAGAAACGGTAGCCAGTTTGACTGGGAAGAGGTTGCGCCGGAGGGAGAACATGGTCTGTGGGCCCGTGGGAGCGTGGTGGGAGACGTGGAGCTCGCTGTGGCCCTTGGCCGAAAGGGCACAAAGTCCTCGGACAGGCCGAGTGGCCTCGCCGGGGAACTCCGGAGCAGGGTGCTCTGGCGACGAGAAAGAAGTTTGGCCCAGCGTCCACGCGGCGTGCAGAATCTTCGGGACGTCGGCCAGATGGCGGCACTCCAGCAGCTTCTTGAAGTCGCCGGAGGAGCGGGGCTGCCAGCGAAGCTGGTTCCGAGCAGTCTTGTCCCAAAGCGTGTGCTTCCACTCGTCCTTGAGCGAACGCTGGCGCAGCAGGTTTTGGATCTGGTGGTAGTATGTCCACTCGGACGAGGCGCACCTCTTGTCGAAGTGGCCCGCAATGTGGTCCAAGTACTTCTCGACGACTGCCGAGGCGTCGTTGTCGCCGGATGCCTCGAAAACCTGCTTGCATCCGATGAAGCCACAAGCAAAAACGACCTGGGGGCAGAGCTCGACCTTGACCTGGTCTGGGGACGGACACGAGTCACCGTGGTCGGTCTTGAAGTGGGTTGTGTAGGCCTTTTCGACGTCAAAGATCATGCGGCAGTTGCCCTGCGGGCAAACCCAGATGCAGTCGGTGTTGTGGAAGTTTTGCAGGTGCTTCTTGAAATCGCTCTTCCTCCCAAACCCAACATAGACATCGTAGACGGCGCACATGGGGCACTCGATGGGTTTACGTGACGTGTTGGGCGACGTAATGTTCGCCTTCTTCTCGCAGGGAGGCGATGCCAGTTGATCCTGCCACTCGGAGCCAGAGAGAGAAGGGGTATTCGGAGACATGATGAACGTAGGATCAGGAGCGTCTCCCCAAGCGCCAGGCGACTGGGTAAAGAAGCTTCCCGCGAGCGAGGCGGCGTCAGAGCCGCAGAATGAAGCATCCGAGCCGCTCCAGGGCCCGGAACTTGTAAGAGATGGTGCGCTGTTTTCGCTTCCAAATGTGAGAGTCGAGAGAGCCGAGTTGCGTTGGACTGCGGGCCGAAGAGACGTTTGAGTCCTGTTCATGCTCCGGAGGGTGTGCGCCAGGTTTCCGGATCCGTAACGTCCGGCAAGATCCCGCAGGACCTGCTCGTCTTCGGGCGACATGCCTGATGAGCGTTGTGGTTGATACATGGTTGCGTCCAGTCGCTCGTTCTGCGCTGTTGAGGCGTCTATGATGGCATGAGCGTTGAGTGGATCGGTTTCGCAGTTATATGTCGGCGTTGTTGATGCTGATGTATACGAAGCAACGTACGTTGTGTTGCAAGCTGAGGTCGAGAGATGCGGTGTTGTTATGTGGTGAACGGATGTGTACTCGACGTTCGAGTCGTAGAATGGAAGCAAGCGCCAAGGACCCGTCGAAAGGGCAGCGATTCGACATTTAGTACCCTTGCCAAGGAACAGTGTCAAAGGGCCATGTTGCGCAGAGCCAGCCGGGCCAGGCGCCAATGAAGAAAGTGGGAGGGCGGGCTGGGCGTTGGCGCGTGGCGACTTACACTACAGCCAGTCGTAAGAAATATTCTGGTGTTGTGCTGTGACGCCCCTTTCGCATTAGCGCGGGCGCAGGGCTCAGTCCTGAGGCCTCTGCTGCTGCTGGGGAACGGCGAAGCTGCATTTGCATTTCGTGCCTGTCGTGCCGGGGTTCGAGAAGCCCGGGTTTCGATTCCTTCGTCCACGAGAGACGCGAGCTTGGATCTGTCAACGTCCCTGCAGGGCTTGATGGCCTGTCCTCCCGTCGTCTAGAAGAGTCTTCTCCTGCATCGTCGCGTTTTCCAACCCCCAAGGTCAGACCTCATCTCGCGCGGGGGCGAATCACGGCGTGCAACGGCCCTTCGGGACTAGCAACGAAGTAGGTCTTCGTCAGCCGTCTAGAAAATTCCTAGAAGCGGTAGATGATCAGCGTCCCGGGCGTTCAGCCGTAGAGAAGAGGGAATGGGAGCACACCAATACACCTCGAGCAGGCGCCACGGGTGGTTCCTCTCATCTCTCACCGCACCATCGCACCACGGCACCCAGTCGGGGTCAGCGGCGTGAAATGGAACATGCTGATCCATCTCGCTCCCTTGGACGAACCAGGCCTCGCCAAAGAAGAAACACTGGCAGCATCCCCTCTCGTCATGCCCGGGTGACAGCAGGAACAGGCTGGCGGGGCTGTGTCGCGCCCTCCCTCGACCCTAGCAGGCCAAGGCGGCTAGCTGGCTTCTAGAAGGACGCTAGAACAAAGGATGCATGACAGGGGTGGTGGTCCGAATGACGACGTTTGGGCGAGAGGCGGATCCTCTTTAGGCTGCTGCTGCTGCTGCTCCGTTTCCTTCGTCGTGTCGTATCGTCGTCGTTGCCGTCGTCGTGTCGTATCGTCGTCGTTGCCGTCGTCGTGTCCACGTCGACGCTGCCAACTAATATCGGTGGTTCGCGTGAAGGGTTGGGCGTGAGTCGCTCGAGTCTCGCGCAGCCCGGGGCCGAGTCAGACGGGACGACGGCGACGGGTGGCCGAGGAGACGATGCGAGGGGTCCCGGGAGGGAATTGCTCCCTACATTGGTAGTCTCGTTCTCCGGCGCTTGTGTCTCTTCCTTTCTTTGTCCTGGGACGATACCAAGCACCGCGTAAAGCATGCTTTCTTTGTTCGACCTGGCGGGAAGGATTCTGAGATTGAGCTTGTGCCGCGAGATCCCGAGTCGCCCTGTCGTCGCATGTCACGCGACAGCAGAGATCCGGTCCGTCGGTCGGCCGGCTCGGTGGCTGTTTGAGGGTGATGTACGGCCGTTGACGAGAAGAGAGGCCATTCTCAGCCTTGGGAGCCACCGCGTCAGTGGTGGTCGTGGCTGGAACGTGGTGGTGTGTTGCCGGTGAGGGTGAAGGAAACCCCATCACCGAGATCCGTCTGTGGATACGACAAGGTCCTTGGATGCGGGAGAAGTGGAAAAACAGCACCAGACCACGCCCAGCCATCAGACAAAGCACCAGATGATTCCATTGGGCCACATAGGACGGTGTTAATGGTAGCCTCGAGGCACCAGGCAACAATTAGGTAAGAAAGTCGGTACATAGGTACATGGCAGCAATGCCTTGCAGAGGAGGCAAGAACATCAGCCGCCCGACTACCCAGCGACGCGCCTTCCAACACCTCAGTAATAGCCATCCACGCTTGCCTTTTGGAACCATCTCAGCCCCAAGTCGACACCCTCACGAGGCAGTCGCCACAGGGCGCCGTCCCCAGCCCTGAAGTGAGGCGTCTTGCCACCGACTACCGCCGCAGCGTGTCTACCGGTTCTTAAGTACGTACCGCACCATACCAAGGTACTCATAGTGCAGCCAGAAGCTCTCTAAGAGGGCAACCAACCGAAACCGAGTACACTATTTCTAGGTAGTGAATGGAATCTACGGATGGATTCATCTAACACCGCGTCAATCTAGTATCTCCCCGAACAGTGTTCTCCCGGCAATTCAAGCCCCACCAGAGAAGCTCCCCGGGGCAACATCACCGATCCCCCCCTCCCCCCGCAATCGCCTAACCCAAAAGTCCCCGTCTGCCCTACGACAGCCCGGGCAAAGCTCCACCCGAAACACGTCCTCCTATCCATCAGATGCTCCTCCTCCTCCTTCGATCTTCAAACTACCCAGGCCCATGACCAGAGAAGAACAAGGTACCGTTATCTAGATAGTCAACGACCAAGTGAAAAAAGAAGAAGCCTTCTCATCTCATTCCTCCTCTAACAGCTACCCACCTCCCTGTCCAGACAAGAGAAAAGACCATCGGCTATACCCGCCCGCCGCCGCCCATGAAGATCGTCCCCCCGCCGTAAGTCATGCGCAGGGACACGATGCCACAAGTCTTGATCGCGCCACGTAAACAAGGATTTCTAGCAAAGAAGCTCGCTCGTCCGTCCCCCGCCCAACGGAAGAAAGGCACACACGGAATCGCCGCATCACGGGGTTCTGAAGAAGGCCGTTTACCAACCCGCGTGGGAAACATGAAACCCGGGCTAAATACGTACGCGGCTCAAAAGAAGACTACAAGAAAAAAGCCTCACTCACGGACATTCGTTGCCCCAGCAAGAGATCAGTCAGTTCCAATCGTCATCTATTACCACAATAATTCTTTCCCCCGCCAGCCTCGCGTAATTCCGAATAGTAGTAGAGGAGGCCTGGTTCCGATGCGAGCTGTTCCGAGGCGAGCTGTTCCGAGGCGAATTGACTTCACGCTTTTGAGGCTTACCATCTGAACCACCCGATACAGAACGGTTGAATCCGGTCTCTTTCGCTTATAAGCTCTCGTC